>CALNXI010002147.1:83049-86829 GCA_942486025.1 Porites evermanni
TAAAGGATTTATTACTTAGCCAAAACAGACCCAAAAAAGAGAACTTTTCCTTGACCAATCCAGAGCGGGCAGGATGGGGTCCTTTGCGAGCCTGTACAAATACGTTGTTTTTTTTTTCTTTTCGTTCTTTTCGAAAACATCGGCGAGCGCGCGAGGACGAGTGTGAAGCGCGAGAACGAGCGCGCAGAGCGAGAAAGAAAAATAACTAGTCCTTTGCCCGCTCGGGTAGCCAATCAGAAAGTAGGATTCGCTTCATCTTGCCCTCTTAGCTTGTTTGTTCTCTCCTTTGCCCCGAGAGGGTTTTCTGCGGGTACTCCGGTGTTCTCCCCTCCTCAAAAACCAGCAGTTCCAAATTCCAATTCGACCAGAAATCAGGTAGACGAAGAACCACTAAGCTAATGTACTACCGCTAAATCTTTATTCATTTATTTATTTATATTTAGCTAAAAAAGTGTGGTTGCTGAACGGGTCTCACCCATATACATATTAATATTCGTTAAATACATAATGTTTACAGTATATTTGTGATCTATTCAATTAATGAAAGAGGACATGCTTCATTTACAGCCATCTACAGTCACAAATGTCCTGGTGTCAAAACATCGCACTCTTCACAAAGCCAGCTGGGAAAAATAAACCGTGACCTCGAGTGACCGCGTTATGATGTCGCCAGCTTTCTCAAGAATTCTCAAGAATTCTAAGGAATTCTTGAGATTTACTCTGTTCCCGAGAATTCTTGGAAATCATTTCGCACGGGTTGCTTAATAGAGGTGATCGCTCAAAAGAGATCAAATTTACAGCAAGTATGGGAAGCAAATGTTGGGGATTCGACAAGTGATCACTTAATGGAGATTATCGGTGTAGTTCCTTCAGCGCTCAAAATCCGGAAAGATAGTGTTCGGTGAAGAGTATACTCGACTACGGTTTCTATTGTTTCCTCTGGCCTAGTTTGTTTGTGTTTGTTAAAATAATTCCTTCAGCACAGGTCGAATTTTTCAACCAACTGATTTAGAAGACAAGAAACTCTCGTCTGTCAGACGTAAGAGTTTTAAAGTACCTTCAAAAGTTTTTGACAGATCCTTCCATCCGCTCGAGGTTAAGATTAATTCACTGCCCCTCAGCAAAAGCGGATACAAAAAAATAACATTGTACTCAAATTGCCAGTGATACGTTCCACTTGAACGTTAATTGGGCGTCAATAGAGTACTATAGATCTGTAGATGCAGCCGAAAATTTCTCTGTTTCGTAGCCCGGTTATTTGAGGTACGAAAGGATAAACTGACCGAGGACGCGCTTGCGCACGAGGGCAGTGTGAACTGAAAAGGAGATGAGCCAAAGTTTAAGATCCCTGCGCAAAAATTGTTCGCAGAAGCTTGAAATTGGCGAAAAAGGCCAAGACTTTTACACTGTCCTTAGCAAATCGGACCCAAAAATAAAATGAATCAAAATCCTTGAAGCGTTAAAAGGACACGGTCAGCTAAGGGACCGCGCTGACCTGGACACTACTTTCGCCGAGTTTGAAAAGCGTTTACCTCAACCCCAAATCAAACGTACGCGTCGGATACATGTAGAAATCCGCTTCAATCTTGCCTAGTGTTTCATTCGATCCTCGATCTTTTACAGAAAACCTCTTTTTGAGCAAACGTTAACTCATCTTATGATATTATTTTATCATATTTGGTTAAAAACAGCGGATGCAAAGAAACATGAACAGAAGAGGTGAGAGACGCGCAGGCGCCGGGCGGGAGAAATCGCCTTCATTTGCCAAATAACAAAAGAAATGAATCAATAACATTGGCGAGCAAATAATCGTTATAAATATTTGGAAAATCGATGGAAAAGGCTACATATGTTTTGAAAATCAAACTTCCTTCGACAATGATTTATGCAGACTCCGTGTCATTTCTCACCTCCAATTCAGAGGCATTCGTCGATGTCACTGGCTTTCCCTGGACAAATCCAACGGTGAATTCTCTATAGTATATAAGAAGAAATTAGTGCTCTGCTATGACTTAGGGTCTATAATCACGATTTCGGCTTGTAACTGGTTCAACTCCACAAGGTTTGTTTAGATATTCCGGATGTGCCTCTCACTATCTGTTTCACGCGCGTGTCTTGTGATATTCAAATCAGTCAAACCAGCTAAGAAATGGTATGAAATGCGCATGTGCATCAGCTGACTGTGTCCCTTTAAACCTGCTTGCTGATTGGGTAATGCAGTAACGTGGAAGATAAGTGGCGATGCGGGTCCCCGGGGGGATACTCCTGGGAATTCGTGGTGGGAATGTGCCGCCCGGCTCTCCATGATCCTGACCTTAATTATTTCAGATCAAAAGAGGCACAATTTTTTACAACCGTTTTCAGATCTGGCCTTTAAAATTCATACCCGTTTTCTGACTTGGCCTGTGTCATCATTACTTAGATTAGAACGCCGACAAAAGGTTTCTTAAAATCCAGTCCATTGTTCTGGCTCTTCCGCCCATCTACGCCCACAAGTATTGACTTACGGCGGTGATGTCAAAAGGACCAATCAAAACACGATCCGTTACTAAAAAAATTGTCACCTGACTGGTTACCAGAAACACCGATAACAACACAGGAAATAACTTCGAGGGTAAAACCAGTTTCGATAATTTATGGCTTAGTAGGGCAAATTAAACATTTCTTGTGGTTTTCTTTTATTTCTGGAACATTTGGAAATAAACGAAAGGCTTCTCGAACAGCATCGTCAAAAGAACATGAATGAGTGACGGATATTTTGTTCCACACAAACATGCCAGAACAACCAATCAACCAATTGGAACGCAATGTTCATACAGTGAACGTGGGAAAAGCTAGAGAAATGGACTGGCAGGAGTTACTTCTTTCATACACCTTTTATTGACAAACGGTACCCATTCCACATACCAAGTTTCGAACATTGCATCTCAGTTAACTGCTGTCTCTAAAATATGAATAAAACACAAAAGCAGAACATTCCTTGACTTTTTCACAGCCATAAGATGCATCTGTTAACCCCTTTGGGCTTAGATTAACTGTAAAAACCGTGGACGAAGATCCTGATAGTTGTAAACGTTGGATCTGTAGAAAAGACAACCTGAAAAAAGATCTAATCAGCCAAGAAATAAAGAACCAAAAAACGAGAAGTCCAAAGACTACTGCAAAATTAAAGCTGATTCAGAACAATGGCCCTTTTGGGCCCTTTAGGGCCTTTTTGTGTACAGACCGAAATGACACAATCACATACTACAACTACCGAAATCCCTACCCTGTCAAATACTTCAGGCCTGAAAAAGGAGCCCCTTTCGGGGGGAGCCTGCCCAAGGTTGTTATAGGAAGTACCCACCTCCCGGGGATTAAACTAAGTTATTATGCTTGTTATAGCTAAAATTAAGATTTTGTAAAAGACCAGTTAAGCAAATTTTATGAACCTTCAGTAAGTTTCAAAACTAGCTTTTATTATTTTATTTCGTTTTGATTGGAATTATATAAAGGTTGCATGTAAGAGGTGTTACACAAGCACAGCTTTAGCAGCTTGAATAATGAGGAGACTAACAAAGGATTGGGTATTCACTTAAGGTTAAGAGAGGATCGTCTGATTTTAAAAATGAATTATATACTAAAAATGATTGTACGGTAAAAAAATCTAAGAGACTTAGTAAAATTATCATGATTGACCTTTCAAATACAAAAGAAAACTAATCAAATTCTATCCAAATTCATATTTATTTACGTTTATCTTTTCACAAACTCTGACTTTGACTTTTATTTGGCAAAACG
>CALNXI010002148.1:15654-29408 GCA_942486025.1 Porites evermanni
GATGGAACGTGTATAACTGTCGGGCGCAGTTACCAATGCGACTGCCGTCGGGGATTTTATGGAAGACAGTGCCAGCTTGGTAAGTCGTCATAAGACTGCAACTACCGTTTGCTGAATTTTAGAACGCTATATATCAATAAATGTGTGTCAAAAATCCAGACGCATCGAAAAGAAAGACTACATTTGCCTCCAAAACAAACGACAATAAAACATAATGTATAATGCACTTCTTATCTCAGGTTGTGGATTCCGTGAGTTAGGTCTTAAAGTGCCGAATACGCGACGAATTCCAGATAAAGACATTACTGCCTCGTCGAGAAAAGTCGAAGGGCGCTCGTCATACCGTGGAAGAATTGGAGTAGAAAAATTGGGATCGTGGGGGGACGGATGGTGCGCAGCAACTACAGACACAGCACCTTACATTCAAGTGTTCTTTGGTAAGCCTTTGTGTATTAACCCTCCATCCCAAATAAAGTGTTGAAATTTAGGATTGCTCATCGGCAAATGCAAAATATTAAACAACAATCCACCGTCTAAGTAAGCTGTGTTGAAAGAGTTTTGGTATAAATGGATCAACTCTTTGACGCCACTTTAGTCGTTTTTGGTCCATTTGGATCCATGCATATTATTCCTGGACCAATTAAGCTTTTCATTTAAGCTTTTAAGATGGTAATCAGCAAAATTTGCCAGGATAGATCTTTCCACTGGTAGCTCATTTAGCAAATGCTGCAAATGTTGAGATAAAGACAAAATAACAAGCGACATTTGGCTTAATTAGATCCAGTTAGCAAAAAAATGTGTGCTTAGTGTTGGAAATCTCTTTTTCGGCCATTCCTTGGGTAAATGCGGTTTTTCCCTAAAAATTGGCCGACGGCAAAGGGTTATCTTCTTGTTGTTGATAAGGTTGGGAAGGAACTTGAGCAAATTTTTTTTTCTATCTTCACCCAAATGAACAAAAATGTTGATTGGAGATGGACTGTTTGAAAGCTGCATATTCTTACCATTTGACGCTTTTTCCCCTTTTTATTTAGGATATCTCACGAATGTCACCGTTATTGAAACAGAAGGGGTCACAGATGGAGCCACACCCATGTGGGTTGAAAGCTATTACGTATCGACCAGCAACAACTCGGAAACTGAATCGTTTGTCAACTACACTGAAGGCGGAAACATCAGAATTGTAAGTTTCTTTATATATTTTTCTTTATATCTTTATATCTCGCCTTTTCATCCTACGATAAGAGAAGAAAACAAGACACTCTTTAGTTTCACGCACTAATTCATCGTCACATTACGTCCCCAACTAACATTAAGCCTATATTTGGCAAATGTGGCTTTGCTATTGCAACCTGTTCAAACAGGTAAAGAGGATTCCTATTTACGTGGTAAAGTTTCGGCAGGAACAATTTTGAATAGACGCCTCGAAGGGACTTTCTCCCATATCACAGCATCAATACCTTTTTCACAAAAAAACGACAAACAGCATTAACAGCTATGACCTTCTAAGGTTTATTGTAATGGTACTAATTAATGTTGTCTGATTTGCAGTTCAGAGCAAATGAGGATATCAATGGCAGAAACGTTTCTCTCTATGGAACAAGCGCTCATTACATTCGAATCCACCCAGTCACCTACCATGGCACATCAGCTTGCTTGCGCATGGCAATGTATGGATGCGACTCGGGTAAAATTTGAGACAATGACAATGTTAATGTATATTGCCCACTGTGAACAGTCTTGTGGATTGGCTTAACCTGGTATGCCAAGAGAATCCTTTGTTGGTTATTTATTTTTATTTATTTTATTTATTTTTAGAGGACTTTCCTTCACTGGGCGTCGTGCTTCAACGTTCCGATGATGAGCCAAAGGAAAGGTCATCTGGGTTTGATACTCGTTACTTAGGTGAGTGTAAAGTTTCAGGCCTTTTGGAATTAGATTTGTTTGTTTCTGTTTTGTTCCTTCTTTGTTTTAAAATTTTTTTATTTGTTTTCTTTTTCTTTACGAGTTTCCCTCACCCATTAGCCCATTTTACAAGCTAAAGTTGGCCTTGTTTTTTGATATAACCTTTTCTGTTTTGTGAACTGTGGAAGGTTTCAACCCAGGAGTCATTTCAAAAGTAGGTTGAGTTTGATCGTTCGGGTGAACGTAGTATTGAATAGGACTGTTGACTAAGAACTGTAGAATGTTTATTCTTTCCTTCGATGATATTTCGGGGTGGTCCTTCAAAACGAATCATAGACGTAATTGTCATTTCGTTGTGTAAGCCAGTTCCTACACACATTTTAAACGTTTGTTTACAACCACCACCACAACACCTAACAAAAAAAATTAGGTTGACCTATTTCTTCAATCCGGAGCCTAAATCGTATAAATGAACGCACGCGCACTGGAAGTGGCTCGCCAGATGTAGCCTGTTGGCCAAGGTAAATGTGAAACTGTTCTCTTGCTTCCTTTACAGTTATACCAGCAATGATTTTCATTGCCCTGCTGCTGACAGCTGCAATAATTTTCCTTCTACGATCATGTCGGTACGTGTGTTGTTGTAGCGTGCACGTTAGTCGTGTATTAGTTGTTATAGGAAATAGAAGCAGTTATATTCAGCAAGTCTTTGTCATTGCATTATAAGAAAGTAAAAATAAACAAACAAAAAGCTGCTGGTAGGGACATTTATCAACGCCCACAAAGGATACAATAGTACAAGGGCCATGCACTAGAATTACGTTTGCACCCCTTATAAGGATCGGTCAATGGTATGAACCATAGAGTGCTTTTTTCGTCTGTCTGTTGAGGTTTATTCTTTTCCATTCCTTTATTTAGAAGAAAATATTCAGGGAAGCTTAAGGGATATTCAGAGCTCGATGAAGATGGCATCTATGAGAATATTCCTATTGACGCATCAATGTTTGAAGTACAGACTGTGGCCATAGACATCGGACCTGAAAAATCATCAAGTGCTGTGTACGGCAAAGGGGTCTGGAGAGAAACAACTTTCTCTCTATCCCGACAAGTGCATCAATACCACAATGCCGTATATGAAGAAATGGATATCGACAAGACCGAATTTGAGACGCAGACGCTCAAGGTAGACGTGGGCACGGACGAAGTTGCGAAAGACGTATCTTACACAAAGAGTATCTTACCTGAAGATACAACCTCTCTTAGCGGATTAGCATTTGAGTCGCAGCTAATGAACGAAATATACGACGACCCCTTTCCTGGTTTCTTCTGTACTGATGCAGAAGAACAGGAAGAGATTTACGAAGCGCGTTATCAAAATCTGATAAACGAAGAGGACGTTGACGACGATTACGATGTCTTTCCCAATTTTCCATCAGACGATGCCCAGAGAATGACCTTGGAACTCTCACCTCAAAAAACAGTGTTAGTGGAGGGAATTTTCTCTGAAGAAAACAAGGTAAACATGGAGCAGGGTTGTATCTGGGGTATTTGAGGGGTAGAAGCTCCCCCCCCCCTTCCCCGAAAAAAAAAAATGCCCAGCTTCCCCCAAAAAAACATTGTTATCATAGATAACTTTAGTAAAATCCAACTAGTGGTCTATTATTAATGCTGCGTTCTTATTGGTTGAGCTACTACAAGGCTATATGCTATAGCCCACTAGTGGCGAAAAGCGCCGGCTTTTTGGCTGCGGATTAAAGTCTAGCTTAAACTAGCTAAAGTTGTTTTGTCCCGATATTTTTGACCAACTAGTTGGATTTTACTAAAGCAATTATTTTCGGCCTCATGGGCTATTGACTCAGAGCCCATTCGGGCTCGAGGAATAATTGTCAAATATCGGAGAGGTCAATGCACACTCTGTAACGTAATATTTCTCAAAATTGTGTCTCAAAATAGACCAGATTGCATCTCAGCACATATTCATCTCAAGCAATTTCCGGGGCATGTTCCGGACCCCCCTGGGAAACGCCTACCCTTCGGTCACTCGGGACGTCTTCCCCAAACGATGTATCCTTGATAGAACCCGGTGGAATCATTAGTTCTTTTAGCAGCCTCGATCGGGGCGAAAAGATTTTATGCAGATTGTTGCTGCTGATCATGAATACCAATGGTGTATGTTCAAGGCAATGTATATCAATAGCGATCGCTTAAGACAAGATCCCGATGGGTTTCTGACGATTTAATTTTGCTGAATTGTTTTTTTCCAGTTACTTTTCCACAGAAAAGAATGTTCTTTCACCCAATTTACTTATTCTTACTCACAGATTTTCAGCTTCAACCGTATCAATACGTTACCGAGCAGAGTTTCAACATTACAACGTGCAGGGAACACGCTACCAAATGGAAAAAGCGCTACCTTGCAGATTGGAAGGTCCTCTTCTACAGCTGGAAGGAATACACGGTCAAGTGTTGGAATTAAATCCAGACGTAATAACACGAACACAGGATCTGGAGTGCGAAAATAAGCGACTTGCAGGTGATTGATGTGAAAACTGTCATCGAATTAAGGCAAACGGTTGGAGATGTCTCACTAGCATCGGAGACCTTAAGATCGGCATTAGGTCATCTTACTGCAACTGGCAAACGACGGTTTGCGGGTAGCGGTTTCATATTAGCTCTCTGCCCATATTTGGGACTTAAGATTCTCAGGTTGCAGCTGGTTGAGTTCCACCCTCGATAAAAAGTTAAATAACTTCAAAACCGTCCAAGCTAAGACCACCAAGCTTAGCGACTTGTCCTTAAATTTAACTGGGAACATTCTAAAGTCGTCGTGACACGTACGTCAATATTGATGTTACCATGACAACCGAGTTTTGACAGCAATGTTTTTCAAAGATTGCATCAGTTTTGTCTGAAAAATAGGATATATTTCTATTTTTACTTATCGAATTATTATATTACAAATAAATTAAGCATTATTTTATCAAAGTTTTTGTAACTGTTAATGAAATCCAGGCTTTTTAGTGACCAGTTTGAAGCAAAAATAATATAACCACACGGCAGATGCAGTGTTAGATTTTCGACAGTGGTCCTTTCTCACAGGAGTTATACTCAGATTAAGCCTTCTTTTAAAAATACCTCGATTTATACGATTTTTAAGTAAAATAGAAGACATTTAAATAATTTAAAATGGCGGATCCAAGATGGCTGATGCTTCCAGTTCTTTTTAAGTAATAAATGACGTCATAATGACATCACTGCTATTGTTAAAGATCATTTATGAGTTAGCCAACTTCTTCGATTTATCACCGACCTTACTATTTAAGTATTTTCCCCTGTATGTCCGCTTTGAGGGAAATTTTAATTCTGCCAATAAATTCAGCAATATGACGTCATAATGANTTAGTGACCAGTTTGAAGCAAAAATAATATAACCACACGGCAGATGCAGTGTTAGATTTTCGACAGTGGTCATTTCTCACAGGAGTTATACTCAGATTAAGCCTTCTTTTAAAAATACCTCGATTTATACGATTTTTAAGTAAAATAGAAGACATTTAAATAATTTAAAATGGCGGATCCAAGATGGCTGATGCTTCCAGTTCTTTTTAAGTAATAAATGACGTCATAATGACATCACTGCTATTGTTAAAGATCATTTATGAGTTAGCCAACTTCTTCGATTTATCACCGACCTTACTATTTAAGTATTTTCCCCTGTATGTCCGCTTTGAGGGAAATTTTAATTCTGCCAATAAATTCAGCAATATGACGTCATAATGACGTCAGATCACGTCATTATGTCAATCAACTTATGCCCAGACGTTGGAAATGCGAGTACAGTACTGTGTGCAATTTTGGTGGTCGTAGGATGAGCGGTTTTGAAATGTCCTTTCCCGATCGCAGGAAGACAAAGAAAGCCTGGTTGATGGTGTGTTGTATGCCAAAATATAATTAATTTCATATAAGCTGCCCAGTAGACCTATTGGTGATTTTAAAGACTTTAAATATCAGTTGCGTTCATAGAGCTCATAATCTTGTTACTATTATCATTGCCATCATCATCGTCGTCCTCATTTATTTTTCTTTATTACTATTTCAGGTTAATGTCGTTCGGAGGCCAGACCAACCATTGGAGTTTTTTGACGAAGCAGAAGACAGATTGTTACTCCACCTTCGTTTTTTTATTTCTGCCTCGTTATGGGCAAAGCAAAAGTTATCAGTCGATCACAAGAAGTCGAGCCTGAAGTCAGGATATGTCAGGCAAATAGACGTGATTAACGTATTTCTGTCGTTATCATTAAATAATTACTGACATCACATTGATCATACATCTATTACAATTAATCTGTTTTGGATATTGAACGTGGCTCTGAGACGGTTGTGTCGAATTGAACTGTAAGATTGCCTTAGTTTCCTTTCTTGGCCATTTCGACGTCGCACTGGAAAAATGTGTAAAAATTCGTTTTCACGCGCAATCCCTCACAACAAGAATTTCATAAGAAACCCGACAGTCGTAATTGATGACTATTATATGACAATGTCATTGAAATCTAAAGGTATATAACGTTTTCCAGTGCGACGTCGAAATGGCTTAGATGCCCTTTGTAGCAGTGGTAACATCAAGTTCGCTCGATTGTTCATAGTTCTGCTGTTTTTCATAAAGCTAACCTTAAGATATATATTACTCTAACTACTACATTGTACCTCTAATTCTAATTCTATCCATGCATGTCTTGAGGCCTTTCGATGTCTTGCGCGGTCAAAAATGAACTTAACTGTCGTAACACAACCCCTTTAAGTTGGACAGGGGATTATGACACAAGAGCGACCACATTCAAAGATCTTAAAATAGTTATACGAAATTAGATTTATCAAAAAAATAGACTTAAAAATATAATAGTTATTACATTTTATTCAAAACCCTCATGCCTTTTTAGTAGACCTCATTCACAAAACTTGTCATCTTTGCACGCGCTTAAGGACTGGTGCGATTGAAGCGACGTCACGTGGTTTCTCGGCGTCGCGGTCGCGGTCACGGTCGCGCGGTCGAGTTTGTTTATTCCACACAACAGAAAATTTATAACTTTTCATCTTAAGAGACGATAATGGCAAATTATGGGTGGGAGTGATCATTGTTACTTTTTTGGATCAGTAGCGACTGTAGATGTGGCAGCTATACAGAACACATGGTCACAGGTCAAAAGTGCAAGACACTGCTCTATTGATTTATAACGGAGTTTCCCTTTAAGCTAAAACTCTATTTCAGATTGTGATTAGGACTAACCTGCACTTGCGAGCTGTGACCTGCGCTTTGTACTTGCCGCTTTAGATGTCCTCACAGCAATCAACAATGACGTAAACCTTGACGAAACTCGACTCATGCATTTTGCATGACTATTAAATTATCGTTTCGTTTTAAGAGAATAAACAAACTCGGCCGTTTTTATTCGTATTAGCAAATTTTTCCTTTTGTTTACCCCCTGAAACACCACGTGACATTGCTGTTATCCCATCAATCCTTAAGCGCGTGCAAAGATTACGGATATCGCAGTGAAATCATGAATGAGGTCTGTTTCTTTGCCGGAGATAAAACCGTCTCGAGCTAATTGATTCTATGGTNAGATGTGGCAGCTATACAGAACACATGGTCACAGGTCAAAAGTGCAAGACACTGCTCTATTGATTTATAACGGAGTTTCCCTTTAAGCTAAAACTCTATTTCAGATTGTGATTAGGACTAACCTGCACTTGTGAGCTGTGACCTGTGCTTTGTACCTGCCGCTTTAGATGTCCTCACAGCAATCAACAATGACGTAAACCTTGACGAAACTCGACTCATGCATTTTGCATGACTATTAAATTATCGTTTCGTTTTGAGAGAATAAACAAACTCGGCCGTTTTTATTTGTATTGGCAAATTTTTCCTTTTGTTTACCCCTTGAAACACCACGTGACATTACTGTAATCCCATCAACCCTTAAGCGCGTGCAAAGATGACGGGTATCTTGGTGCATTCATGAATGAGGCCTGTTTCTTTGCCGGAGACAAAACCGTCTCTAGCCAATTGTCGCTATGGTAGTTAGAAGAATTAATTAGTTGGTTTGCCTGTTTTCAGTCAGATGTTTGCATTACCTACCAGTATTTTTTATTACTTCAGTCTGTAAATACAGATCCAAAAATGCTTATTAATAAAATGAAATTTCTTTCTAATTAAATATTTGACTGTGTGATGAGAAAATAAGACTATAGCCAACCAAATGTTTCTTAATCTACACCCTCTCCAGATCTTGGTTCCTTGTATTGCGGGCTCAGCCTCCGGTGGCACGCCGCAGTCATGGTGGAGAGGAGAGAAAAACCCATCTATCAACCTCGTCCCCAGGGCGCTTCAGTCCCTGGCTTTGTTTTCCGCCCCACCTCCAAAGCCAGGGAAAAGCGCCCTGGGGACGAGGCTGTCCATCAACATTTTTCAGAAAGTAACGATAAGGAAAACGAGATTCGCAAACATATTTGAGAAAAGCGCATTAGAGAAACTGGGCTTTTTTTTTACATCTTGTTTTCTTGAAACCACGGCAGGGGGAATTCTCCTAACTCAATATGTTGCCTTGTATTCTTTTTACACCAACCTCGTTCCCAGGGTTCTCTCCCTTGGGAACGAGGTTGTTTTTACAACTGGTTGCCCCTGTGTCTTTCAAACCATTAAAAAACAATAGGGACTTTAAGCAAATCACTACGGCATTATCTACTACGGCGGTGTTGGATGCGGAGTCCTGGGGAGAGTATTTTACCGTAGCCTGCCAAATTTCAACTTTAAGCAGGCGGCACCCAAATAGTAACTACGGGGTTTCTCGCTCGCTTGCTTTCGCTGGTGGTAAAACGCAGGGAAGAAGTAATAATTGGAAAACCAGAAACGTCAAATACTTGCTTGATAAAGCGAAAAACAGTCTATGACAGGTTAAAAAACAACAACAACAACAAAAAAAACAGAGATTGTAAAAAAAAAAGGGGGGGGGGGAAGTCGAATTTTATACTCACGTAGTAGTGACTACGCCACAAGACAGGTCCTAACGTTGTAGGATTTTGCGCTACGGCGAAAGGTTATTTCCAAGCATGCGCACTACGTCGTTTTTGGGCGTTTTTTTTTTCTTCAATGAATCGCGGGCTCTAGCTCCTGGAATTGGGAGCGATTCAATGTTAATGAGAGATGGCCTGTCTATTTTACTAATTAAAGGCAATTGCAAGGGAAGTGGATTACTTTCACATTTAAGATCGTGATTCGATTCAGGGGCATGCGCGGACCACATTTTATGTTCACAGAAGCTCATTTTGGTTTCAGCACTCACATTCCTCATGTGCTGGTTGTGTACTCGTCACTGTTAGAAGTAATATTTACTATTTATTCCACTTATAAATCGCGGAAGTTTATGAACAAGTAATAAGCATGAAAATGTTATTTTCCTGACTCCATTGAGCGCGTTTTACGAGTACTCGAGAAACGCGAGACGAGTACTGCGAAAGCCTGCGCGCGAGACGCACGCGCCAATCGAGAGACTGGGTTCTAAACAAGACCAATATGGCGACGGATTATTGACCTCCACGTGTGTAGTAAATTGGATCTAAAGTAACATAATTCGACTCCTGGAACTCGGATTTGAGCCGTGGCAGTCCTTTTTCTTACTCGTCAACACTTGGCTTTATTCATGATCTAAAAATTCTCGCAAGTGGCATGACAGAAGTCGTAAAAAATCTGGCACGAGTCTTGTGAGGTAAGCGCATGTTTAATTAGCTTAAAGTCAAGCTTAAGCTTAAATTTAAGACTATTTCGTAGAAAACGATGGTCTCATAAGCAAGTAATATTGATGATGATAATTAAAGGATTGTGCTTATGGCTTAAATCATCAAGTAAATCCGGGAGATATGGTACGAATTAAGCATGAAATTTGGCAGTTACAGAATGCACGTCACAGATCACGGGTCACAAGTGCAGTTCATTGCTCTGTTGATAAATCGCTCAAATAAATAACTGAAATAAGCGAAAGCTATATGTCGGATTGTGATTCCTCATGAGGGAGTTTTATGTAGAAAACACAGACCCAAAAACTCAGGACCCCCTCAAAAATCTGTCTAGACAATGCATGCAGGCACCCCCTCCCCATACCCCCGCAAATAATCTGTAAAACTCAGAGCCTCAAACCACCGTTACTACACCCTATCTATTGTCTATGCTTCTTATGCTTACATTTGACAAAGTGAGTGAGTTGGAATAATAATACATTGTATGAAAAAAAATATATAAAAATTCACAGGTAAAGATACCATGACGTGGAGCGAGCAAAAACATCACTCAAAAAGAGAATTTGCTTTCTTGAAAACTCCATCGTGATTATTCCAGCTTGCTCACTCTGTCAAATGTAGGCGAACTCATAGATCCCATCTCCATATGCATGCCGTGGGAGAACTGTTTTTCAGTTCCCAACCAACAGCAACACCATGTTTAGTGTGGAGCTGGTGCTTAAAGGGGTGCTTATTAATCCGCCTCGGCAGTAAAAGGCAAGGTCTGTGATTGCAAGTGAGACCATGCTGGCTATGCCATGCTCATGAGTCCTAAGAAGGGCGAAACAGCTGTCCATGGCTGCCACTGGCCAGGTGATATGGTTGTGTGCATGCATATGATATTTGCCATATCACAGAGTTGGTATGTGTGCTTCAGTGCTTTCTTTGCATTGAACTCCTAAGAACCATAATTATCCAAGTCCAGTAAGAGAAAGAAAAGTGATTTGAACATTGGTTTGCATTATAGACAAAACAATAAATTAGGTGCAGTAACGGCAGTTTGAGGGTCTAAGTTTTACCGATTTTTTTTTTTAAGGAGGGGGGGGGTGGGGAGGGGGGAAGGTGTCTGTGCTTTCACATGTTTTTTTTGAGGGGGGTGGGGAGGGTCAGAATTTTCTAGGATTGAGTTTTCCAGATTTTGGGGGGTGGGGGGAGTTTTTGGGTCTGAGTTTTCCAGATTTGGGGGGTTTGAGGTCTGAAAACACCCGTGCATGGATCGAATAGCGAGGCAGAAACACAAGTCGACTTTTGGAAGGTAGTTGCAGTGACATCATTGATTGTGGTGTCAAGTTGCATTAAGCTTTCCAAGCAACATAATCTTCCTCTGGGTGCAGTGAAAGGCTGGTATGTTCACTTCCGTTGTGAAAAAAAAAATGTTTAAAATGTTTACGCTGGTTAATCATGACCAATTCTCCTCATGCAAATGCAGGGAGCTGCAACCCTACAAGGCTGACAATAAGAAACTTTGCAGCAGTTTACGAGAAGCTTTATATCAGCTGTTGGCCATAGTATATTCTTCAAATGTGATGAAATGAAATAAAGTAGNTAAATATTTTGTTAAAATAATATCTTTAAACCCTTAATTAGCACATTATCACCTGCCTTAAATTGTATTTTATTTGCCTTAACTAATTTAGATTTGGTAACGTAACTTAGGAAACTAGGAGATTTCTTTACATTTGGTTGTTTCTCGTTGGAATCTTGGTCAAGGCCGTTTTTTCCTTTTTTTTTTTTTCGTGTTGTATTTTTTTTACCACATTTTTTTTCCGTATTGGCTTGTTTCCGTTCATTCATACTACTGCCACTTTATACATGTAGCTTCACAACTTGTTGCACGGTGACCTGTACTCTAGCCTGCACTTGCGATCTGAACTGTGACCTGTATTTTGTACCCGGTCAGTATAAATCACGGACTGCGGACTGCGGACCACCGACTGCGGACTGGGTATAAAATACGGACTAGGTATAAAATGCGGACTCCGGACTGAGTATAAAACACGGACTAGGTATAAAATGCCGACTCCGGACTGAGTATAAAACAAGGACTAGATATGAAATGCGGACTACGGACTACGTATATATAAACAGCTTTAGAAAGTAAAACTCAGAGAAATGGAAAGCGTACTAGCAAAAACAGTAGTCCCAGCTTTAACATTCCCTTGGCTGTTCACGTAGTCTATTCTTCCCAAGGATAAGGAAGGTTAGCCGCTACTCAAGGCAACTGAAATTAAACTCTGAATTTTATAAAAAGAAGGAGTTAGAAGAGATTTCAATTTGCAGTTTTAAACCAATAAGAAGCACCGAATTAAAAAAAATAGTGTTGGTGTTAGTCAGATCAGTAAAATTCTTATTGGATGCCACAATTCCGTTTCAAATCAAGCCTTGGGAATATGAGGACTGAATGAAGAACTCAGAAGAGAAGGTCAATGTAGGGCATTCCGTGATGCACAAAAGCAGTATTTAGGGGTGAGAGATTACTCACGTACGTGAATAATAACCGAAATGAGTCATTCAACGTTATATTCTAAGCGATGATTATGATGACATGATTTACACCCTGCTCCTGATCCCTGGAGGGGGGTACTACTGGGAATTCTTGGTGGGGGTGTTGTGCCCGGTTCTCCGAATCCTGACCTTATTGCAGACCAAAAAATGTCATTTTCCACACCCGTTTTCAGACCAGATTTCTAAAATCCATACCCATTTTCGGACCTGGCCTAATTTAGCCTGTTCCAGGCTCTCAGATAGTTGGGGAGACTCAGTTTTCTCCTGTTTTATTTTTGTGTTTTCGCTTTCCCAATTCAGCGGACCCAACTATCTCGGAGGCTGGAACAGGTTAGGTCTAATTAGGCAGAAATTATGTCATCACTGTACCAAGTTAGAGCAGAAACAAAAAAATTCTCCGAATGCATTTTGAATACGCACATTTCTATTTCGTTCCTATTCATTTGGAATTGAAACGATGAATACGTCCATTCATGTACGCTCCCGTAGTTCCCTTGAAAACCATACACGATTCCAGACCAAAATGGGCAAAATGGGTAGTCCGTAGTCCATAGTCCGTATTTTATACCCAGTCCGTAGTCCCCAGTCCATAGTCCCTAGTCGGCGTTTTACACCTTGTCCGTGTTTTATACCCAGTCTGTATTTTCCAGTCCGCGTTTTATACCTAGTCCGTATTTTATACCCAGTCCGCAGTCCGTAGTCCGCAGTCCGCAGTCCGTGTTTTATACTGACCGGTTTTGTACCTGCCACCTGAAATTAGCGAACAGCCACATGCAAGGCTTCTGTCATTGTCTGCTTACCAGAGCTGCCCTGGGTTACAGGTTCGTTTTGCAGGCGGTGTAGTGTAATATGGGAAGAAATGCTTTAAAAAATGTTAGCCATTTGCTTGCTTGTGGATGCTTTTAACGCACATATATGTCCATGCAAAGTGTATATCAATCACAGGGGTATTTTGCAGAACAAGGAAGGGCCACTCAATGCCAAATGACTCTGAAGTTTAGTGATTAGGGTTAGGAGGCAGTGTGAATCAGGTTCCATTGAAGGTCCTAGTATACTGGGAAAACTAACCTGGAACTCAGTTTTGTAACCCTGATCACTAAATTTCAGAGTTGTTTGGGGTGTGGCAGTTGTTTGGCATTTTGCAAAATGTGCCTGCTGCACGTACATAGTAAAAAAACAAGAGCTCTTGCCTCAAGGAAATGCATGACCAAAATGTGTTATAGCCGGCTACAGAAAGTGTAAACTCTTAACAGATCTCAGCTCATAAACTTAACCAATATTACAGTTTGTTACCCTTTGGGCAAGCTGATTTTGCCTTGGTGGAGGGGAGAAGTACTGAAAAAAAAATTAAACATGTGTTGGGGGGGGGGGGGGGGGGGGGGGAAGGGCCCCTGCCCCATGGCCAACCCCCCCCCCCTTTTATAAAAATTTTTTTTTCTAGGGAAAGAAAAAGGACCCCTTTTCAAATCCTTTTTTTTTAAAAAGGTAACCTTTATTTTTTTTTTTTTTTTTTCATATGA
>CALNXI010002148.1:34884-59884 GCA_942486025.1 Porites evermanni
CCCCCCCCCCCACCCCCTGGGCGCATGACGCTGAACAGATTCAACACAGATAATGTCCTTTTGTGTATATGGACTCCAAGTGATGGAGCCGTACTCGCATACAGGGCAGACCAGGGACAAATAGGCCCGTTCCTTGACCTCCTCAAGTAGGTTGGCCTAAATAACTTCCGGTTGCTGGGTGGTAGATGGAAGGTTCTAGAAACCCTAGGGAACCAGTAACCCTTGTAAACCACCCGGAAACCAAACCATAACCCAGTGGAAATGTTATTAATAAAATCTCGATTAGGGTGGGATTTTAGAAGGTCGTGTAAAAAAGGGACCATTTATAGGGGTGTTAGGCTTTAAGACTGTAAAACTTCAGCGGTTTGAGGACTTTTTATAAGCCTTGCTTCTAGCTTTTCCCTGGGAGGCATCATGTTAGTAGGAGGGGTGATCCCCATCACAGATCTTGCAGCAGTGGCTGAAGGGGCAGGTGTCTTGGCTGCATTTGGTACCATGGTTAAAATTATGGTACACTCCTCCTCGGCTGGAAGTTGGCCTAAGGGCAGGAAGGGAGCAGCTATGAGAAAAATGGTCCCCACTCCCACAAACAGAGCAAGAAGATTTTGCTTGACCAGTAAACTTCAGGAGGTACAATTGTATATTTTCCATTCTCCCCAATTGAGGGCAAGGTTGCCAGCTGCTTTCCTAAGAAAATCAATGTCGTAAGATAGCCATGCAAACCCTGTGAGCTTGCAATGTGCTAATCGGATTATCTCTTTAAAGGCAAACATCTCGCCAGCCCTATGGAGGAAAGAGGACAAAAGGACTGTGCAGTAAACCACAAAAGCTGACAGCCACCTGTCAATGGAGTCAATGTGGGTTTTTTCTTGCAAGAGGGTGTGGGAACATTGACTTGTTTGCCCTCGAAATTCGAAAGAGATACATGTAGACAACACAGCCTTTAGGTCACTGTTATTGAGGCATGAGTTTTCCGGCAACAGAGAATCAAATTCAACAAACTCACAGCGTGTGATAGACCACTTGGTCTTCTGGGGAACGTGAGCAGTGAGGGAGGAAGGTTGCTGAACTTGTGAAGAGCTCATTCCAAGCAGTGGCAAAAGTAAGCTTGTAATGAGGGAGGGGTTCATGAGTTGCTGTTGACAGGCCATGGATGGAGATGGAGATTGTGAAGGCTGCAGGGCAGAAACACCTTGACTTGGGGCAGAAACAGATTGAAGTTTTTGATCAGGAAAACAGGAGATAAGAGTCTTGAGGGCCACTGGGCTTAAGTTGGGATTTGCATTTGGGGGAGCTTCCCCTTTGCAGCCACCATGTTGCCCAGATTCGTTGTCAGGGATTTTGTTTGAGTTAGAAGGTTCAGCCATGTTGATGACGGTAGCTGAGTTGTCAGAGACGACAACAGGTTCAGTAGCAGAAGTGGATGCAGATGGAAAACTGTGGCTAGTGCGTGCCTATTTTGAGGGAGGCTCAGAAGCGTCTGAGCTCCGAGTGTGGTGCGGCAAATCCATGTATCCACGAATACAGGCAGAGGACTTCATTGGTCAGGGCAGAGTACTCCATTTGTGTTAACTTTGCTGCCTGAATTTGCAGCGTGCTGACTGAGCAGGCATATACCATAATATATAAGGCACAGTGCTAAATAAGGAAATACCGTGTGGAGTAAAACCGCAGTGATTTGCAAGCTCACAGGTTAATGCTTGGCAATATTAACTTATATTTTATGCTAAAATATCATTCAAACAGTTAGCTAGTCAATTTGTCAATCATTCAGTAATTCATCAGTCTAGCAACCACTCAGACAGTTAGCCAGTCAGTTAGTCAATCAAACAGTCACTCTATCAGTCTATTAACCATTCAAACAATTAGCCAGTCAGTTAATCAATCAAATAATCAGTGTATCAATAAATTATATCAACCATTCAGACAGTTAGCCAGTCAGTTAATAAATCAATGAATCAACCAGTAAGTTAAAAATAGTCAGCCATTCAGCCAGCCTGTTAATGCAGAAAATTTTTTTTGAACTCCGTGCAAAGATAGTTTTATGATCGATATTTCAATGTTATCCCAATGTTACCCAATGTCTTGTCCAGTAGTCAAATGTCACCTTATTACTCTTATTTAGTGCTTCTTGGGTTCGTAACTGAAAGCTGTTGTCAGGCCACAAAAGCATTAAACTTAGCATGGCTGGGTTATTCTAAGCTGGGTTAAGATAACCTAGGGTTAGTGCAAAATTTGAACTCAGATACAGCTGTATGAAAGCCTTAACTCTCTAATTTGATGATTGAATACTCCAAAAAATAGACTGAGAAAATTATCAGAGGAAATGCCAAAAAGAAGACTCAGATTTAAAAATTAATTTAACCCCCAAGTTACTGCTAACCTGCCTTAAAATTTTAATTATTATTATTAATAGAATAATATTATATAGCTGTTAATTTACAATCTGATATTGTCAGCAAAGCAATTATTGCTGAATTTTTACAACTACAGTCCAATTATTGATTAATTTTGGATAGTTTCAGATGGATCTTTCCTTTACAAATAGGCAAACTAGCTGTCCAATTTAAGAAAAAAGGACAGTTGGTCTGAGCCAATCAAATGCTAGAAAAAACAATAGGCAATGCAAACTAGCCAATCAGCACAAAGTCCCGGTGACAACATGCCATGCTGAAAGAAAAGGACCACAACTTAGCTTGTCCAATTTGGAAATAATTGAATTAAAAAAATTCCTCTAACAATTTTGGCTGTCCTTGGAATTTTTTTTCATCCAATTATTTCCAAATTGGACAGCATGTACAGTCCTTTTATGGACCTGAAGCATTGACAATGAAAACTATTAAATAAATTCTTCCTTTCTACTTGGCATTTTGAATTTTTTTTTGTATAATAATTTATCTCTTACATTTCTGCCCATTTTACAGAACCCCTCCTATCTGGAAATGTTTTGGAAATTTCCTTGCCCATCACAAGATTAAAGGGACGAAATCAAAAGTGACACCTGAGGATGGCGGTGTTCCAAAAGTGGTTTCAGGAATTTCAGGTATCAAAAGCTTTTTTTCTAACCTTCTAAACTGGTACTGTTCTGTGACTGGGGATAAGCCTAGTCCTAGTCATCTCAGTCAACCCAGTTATCCTACTTATTGCCGGTTCATCATAGTCACCCTTGCCATCCTAGTTGCCACAGGTATCCCAGTCATTCCAATCATCCTACGTATCCCAGTCATAGAGTCATTCACCTTATCTTACCCACCCTAGTCATCCTATAGTCACCAAAGTCACCATCGCAATGCCTGCGATCCTGGTCATCCCAGCCACCCCAGTCATCTCAGTCATCCTAGTAATCACAGTCACCCTTTTCATCCTCGTTAATATTAGTCATGAACCCTAGTCATCCTTAGTCATCCCAGTCATCCAAGCCATCCGGTCATCCTTGTAATCCCAGTCATTCCAGTCACCATACTCACCCTAGTTATCCCAGTCACCCTGGTCTTCCTACTTATATGCTCAAAAGTAAGTTACCAGTTGCATTTTGTTTTCTGACTATGAGAATCGCATAGTGAGAATCACTGAAGCGGTAATTGTTGGCATAAATTAATTATTGACAACGCGTCCAGCAACAAACCATTTTGTGTAGCATTACCTGGAAGACTGAAGAAAATGGGCATTAGACTTTGCGTAATTTTAAGTTTCTTTCAGGACGTTTTCTTTGCGCTTGTCATTAGTTTACTGTTTAATTGGAGTTTCTGAGTTTTCTATTTTGATAATGATTGACATTAATTTTGGCACTGCTTTCAATCATGACCTTTCCTTTGCCTAAACATGAAAATCGCTTTTTGTTTCCTTGATTTTGTAGATGAAAAAACCATCATGAGAAGAAACAAATAATATAATTCAAATTGCTAGCTAATGAAAAATTTGTAGTTACATTATCTTTCACGCATAGTGGCAAATTTTACCCATGAAATTGAACTATCAACAACATCAATAAAAATTCAACTCGGTGTATGCCTTGAAATGATGGTATAGCTTGTTGTTCTTTGTGGTCACTGCACTACATGTACTTGATTTAAAAAAAGCTTTCTTACTTTCTAGAATATCTTCAAACGATTCTTAGCCTTTTTTAACTTTCTGATGTTAGAGTCTAAAAAAGCTTTTTTTTCCTTCTAGAATATCTTCAAACACAGTTTCCTTTCTGATTTTGCCAAAAATAAAAAGATGGAAAAATTTCAAATTATTTTTTTATCAACACCATGGACCATCCCCTTTGGAAAAATCCCAATGTTTCAACTTTTTTGATTGTCTGATTTTAGAGTGTAATAACACTTTTTTTTTCTTTCTAGAATATCATCAATATCATCATTTTGCTGGCTGATTTTGCCAATAATAGTGGTAATAATAATAATAAAATTTCAAATTTTTGACCAAAACCATGGAGTAACCCCTTTGGAAAAATCCCGATTCTTTGACTTTTTTAACTTTCTGATTTTAGAGTCTAAAAAAGCTTATTTTCCTTCCTAGAATATCTTCAAACACGTTTTCCTGTCTGATTTTGACAAAAATAAAAACATGGAAAAATTTCCAATTTTTAACTAAAACCATAGACTAACCCCTTTGGAAAAATCCCAATTCTTCAACTTTTTTGGCTTCTGATTTTAGAGTCTAAAAACACTTTTTTTTCTCTCTAGAATATCATCAAACACATTTTGCTGGCTGATTTTGACAAAAATAAAAACATGGAAAAATTTCAATTTTTTTATCAAAACCATGGACTATCTCCTTTGGAAAAATCCCAATTCTTTGACTTTTTTAACTTTCTGATTTTAGAGTCTAAGAAAGCTTTTTTCCTTCCTAGAATATCTTCAAACACAGTTTCCTGTTTGTTTTTGCCAAAAATAAAAACATGGAAAAATTTCAAATTTTTCACCAAAACCATAGACTAACCCCTTTGGAAAAATCCCAATTCTTTTTTGACTGTCTAATTTTAGAGTCTAAAAACGCTTTCTTTCTTTCTAGAATATCGTCAAACACATTTGCTGGCTGATTTTGCCAAAAATAAAAAGATGAAAAATTTCCAAATTATTGACCAAAACCATGGACCTTTGGAAAATATCAATTTTTGGACTCTTTTAACTTTGTGATTTTAGAGTCTAAGAACGCCTTTTTCCTTTCTAGAACATCGTCAAACACATTTTCCTGTCTGATTTTGCCAAAAATAAAAGGATGGAAAAATTTCAAATTTTTTACTAAAGCCATGGAGTTACCCCTTTGGAAAAATCCTGATTTTTTTTACTTTTTTAACTTTCTGTTTTTTGTAGTCTAAAAAGGCTTCTTTTCCTTTCTAGAATATCGTCAAACACATTTTCCTGTCTGATTTTGCCAAAAATAGAAAGATGGAATAATTTCAAATTTTTGACCAAAATGATGGACTTTTCCCTTTGGAAAAATCTCAGCTTTTCGATATTTTTCTTAATTCTATTTTTATCGCCTGAAAACACTCCTTTTCTTTACTAGAATATCGTCAAACACATTTTCCTGGCGTATTTTTCTTTTTTAATTAAAGATGGAAAAAATTCAAATTTTTAACCAAAACCATGGACCAACCCCTTTGGAAAAATACCAAATGTTCGACGTTTTTAACTTTTTTAAGAGCCTAAAAAAACCTTTTTCCTTTTTAGAATATTGTCAAACATATTTTCCTGGCCTATTTAGCCTAACATAAATGGAAAATTTCAAATCCTTTACCAAACCCATAGACCAACTCCTTTGGAAAAATCCTGATTCTTCGACTTTTTTAACTTGCTGGCTGATTTTGCCAAAAATAAAAACATGGAAAAATTTCAAATTTTTGACCAAGACCATGGACTGACTCCTTTGGAAAAATCGCGATTGTTTGACTTTTTTGACTTTCTGATTTTAAAGTCTAAAAACACTTTTTTCTTTCTAGAATATCATCAAGAACACATCTTGCAAGCTGATTTTGCTAATAATAAAAGCATGGAAAAATTTCGAATTTTTGACCAAAACCATGGACTAACTCCTTTGGAAAAATCCTGAGTCTTCGGCTTTTTTTAACGTTTTGTATTTTATAGTCTAAAAAAGCTTTTTTTTCCTTTCCAGAATATTGTCAAACACATTTAATTTTACTGGCTGGTTTTGCTATAAATTGAAAAGATAAAAAATTTTCAAATTTTTGACGAAAACCACGGTCCAACCCCCTAGTCATTCTAGTCACCCCATTCATCTCAGTTATCTCATCACCCTAGTCATTCCTAGTCACCCCATTCATCTCAGTTATCTAATCACCCTAACTGCCGCCTGGTTAGCTAGGTTGGGTGAGCACAGGTCTGCTGAGTGGAAGGTCACAGGTTTGAACCCCGGCTGACCAACACTCAGGGTCTTTAAATAACTGAGGAGAAACTGATACCTTTGTAATGACATCTTTAAAGGGTTAGACTTTCTATAGTCTTCTCGGATAAGGATGAATAACCATAGGTCCCTTCTCTCAGCACTTAACATATCTGGTTCTTGTGGGACATAAAAGAACGTACACCACTGTTTGAAAGGAGTAGGGGACGTAGACCCCGGTGGTGTGGTCAGCCTTCACACTACACATCACATCATTCACATCATGGGTTGGGTGGGCACAGTAAGCTCAAAATGAACGGAGAGCAGCTGCCAGTGGTGCCTTTGTATGCTGACGTACAAGCTTACTATTCTCATGTTAATATATCTTGTAAAGAGGGCACGTCTGTTTTCCTCTCCTCCATGACTCCTTCCTTCCTTCCTAGTCATCCTAGTCACCCAGTTATTTCATCACCCTGGTTATCCTAGTCTCCCCAATTGCCTCAGTCATTCAAGTTTCCCTGCTCAACCTAACCATCCCATCTTTTCATCACAGTCATCCCAGTCACCCCCTGCTATTCAATCTATTCTTCCGAATAACATCAGTGCTGCTCAACTAAGAGATGACCAATATTGTCATGACTTAATTTACCAATCAGGTCAATAACCAGATTTTAATATTACCAACTGATGCAATACAACCAACTTTGTCTCTGAACATGACTGCCGCACAGTTTGTCAAAAGGTCAATCAATGTCAACAACAACAGTCCTATTCAGGACTACGATCACCTGGGCGATCATGCTCAACCTACTTATTCAATGACTCCTGGGCTCACACCTTGGACAGTTTTACAGCTCTGTCAGTAATTCACTAGTCACCCAAGTCACCCTAGTCATCCCACTTATCCCACTCACACTAGTCATCCTAGTCACCCTAGTCATCCTAGTAATCCTAGTCACCATAGTCACCCTAGTCACCCTAGCCATCCTAGTCACCTAAGTTATCTAACTCATCCCAGTCACCCTAGTCATACTAGTCACCCCAGTCATCACAGGACTTTCAAGCTAGTGATCCCAGTCAACCTAGTAATCCTAGTCATTCCAGTTATCATAGTCGTCATAGCCATTCTAGTCATCCCAGTCATTTCAGTCATCGAAACCATCCCAGTCAACCAACCACCCTAGTCGTCCTATTCATCCCATTCAACACAGTCACTCTAGTGTTCCTAGTCATCCTAGTTATCCCAGTCATGCTAGCCATCCCATTAATAATAGTTATTCCAGTCACTCCATTTACTCTTGTCACACCAGTCATCCCAGTTAAGCTCGTCATCTTTGTCATCCTAGTAATCCTAGCCATTCCAGTCATTCAAATCATCCCAGGCATGCCTGTCACCCCAGTCATCCCGGACTCTTATCCCTTTTCATCTTAGTAATACTAGTTATCCCAGTCATCCCAGCCATTCTAGTTATCCTTATCATCACAGTCAACCCATTCACAGCTGCCATTCTAGTCATCCCAGTCAATTTTGTAGTCTTAATCATCCCAGTAGTTCCCAGTAATTCTAGTCAACCAAACGAATCCCAGCCATTCTAGTCGTCCTTGTGATCACAGTCAACCCATTCACTGTTGTCATCCTAATCATCCTAGTCACTCCTGTCATCCCAGTAATCCTAGTCATTCCAGTCATTCCAGTCATCCAAACCTGCATTCCAGTCATCCCAGCTATTCTAGTCGTCCTTGTGATCACAGTCAACCCATTCACTGTTGTCATCCTAATCATCGCAGTCATCCCAGGAAACCGTTGTGTTTTAGTCATCCCAGTAATCGTAGTCATCCTAGTCAAACCAGTCATCCAAACCTGCATCCCAGTCATTCCAGCCATGTAAGTCATCCCAGCCATCCCAGTCACTCTTATCATCACAGTCAACCTATTCACTGTTGTCATCCTAATCACCCCAGTCATCCCAGTCAACCTTGTCATCTTAGTCATCACAGCAATCCTAGTAATCCCAGTCAATCTGGCCATCCAAACTTGCATCCCAGTCATCCCAGCTATTCTAGTCATCATTACCATCACAGTCAGCCCATTCACTGTTGTCATCCTTATTATCTTGGCAGTCATCCTAGTCAACCCAGTTAGTCTGCTTATCGTAATAACCCTAGTCATCCAAGTCACCCTAGTCACCCTAGCTTGTTTTCTTAGACATCCTTGTCATTGCAGTCGGTCAGTCTTGTAGTCTTATTTAGGAATGTACATATGATGCTATAAGGTCGTCGATCACACTTATTTTGTGAGATCAGTTAAATGACTAGATCTTAGACATCATACTATTGGTACTTCCCTTGCCTGTCTCTGTCCCTATAAATACCCAAAGCCAAAAGTTATCATTTGAGTCACAAATAAGTTTCCAATTGACTGAAAATGAATTCTTTCTACTTAGGTACTGAAGAACAACCGATTTCGCATTACTGCATGGTCCACAACTCATCAGTAGCTCAATGCAGGGGTTCAAAAGCCCAAAGTGAAGAGGCTGGTATAACTAGATGATGGTACCATCAAAGTCAACCTACAATGAATACCTGGTTTAGTATTTATAGAATCATAATTATTAATGCTCACAGGTACAGCCAGTACCTTACCTCAAAGCAGGTACTTGGTTTAAGAATATTTCTGACCCAGCCCGGGAGGTCATTGAATGCGGGGTACAGCTGGCCCGGGGGTTTTCCTCCTAGGAGCAAGTGGACGTACGGGGAGGTTTTTCACCCAGCTGTTGTTCCACAACCCCCATTCAGCAGCAATTAGACAAATTCATTTAATTTGGCATTGAAAAACAAAAACAAAAACAAAAACTAAAGATTGACCGTTTCAACAAATAGGTGCCTCATGCATATTAACAGGTCCCTTGTATTCCTAACAAGGGTGAACTGATTCACTTGCAATATTTTTCCTTTTAACTATACCTGTAGCTTTCAAACGAAAACAAAGAAAACCTAATTTGGTCCGATCAAAAATCAGCTAGTATCTTCAGCACATTTTTACTGAATATATAGTAAAATCAATAAGAGCATTTTTCATTGGGTGGAATTCTTTAATTCACTGTTGGAGGGAATACTAAGGTATCTGTAGTATTGCAATTATACAGTGTGTGTGCCACCATATTTGCACAAAATAAGCATCACTTACAAAATTTTCTCAACTTTGTTTTTAAGTCTGAGATTGAAATTTTATGACAATTTGTTCATGTAAATAAGTCTTCATCCAGTTTAATTTTTAACGGACAGCGATCAACTTATCAAAGTTTTCCTAAATTTAGTAAGTTTGTGGTCTTTAGTTTTTTCAATTGAATATTTTGTTCCAAAAAATTTCATGGCGACAAATTAATTCGAAAATGAATCTAGATGCTTACTAAGTGCACTACATGTACTTACATATTAATAATTATTAAGTTCAAATGCAAGATTCCTTTGAGTAGTATGTAGTTTGAGTAGTATACAGAGGTCTATTATATTTAACTACACTTCGGGGAAGAAAAGGAATTCATAAAACTTTGCGTCAGACCAAGGTTATAAAAGACATTTTCCTCAGGAATTAGCAATTTTATCAAAATCTGCTATACAGTATGTCAATCAATCACTTGAGAAGAATGCCTTCAAAAATTAACTTTTGGACCAATTTGGTCTACTATACTGTAGGGTTAAGCAAAGCTGAGGTGAATGTTTAAGTCTAGTATGGGTTAGGGGTTTCAGGGTGCACTTGCTGGCACATCCCTACTCCAAAATTTTTTAAAGTTAACTACCCTTGGGCCTAGTACTTCATTACTCCAAGGAAATCTTGCTAAACATTAATAATAGCGATCATATAGTTCTAGTAGTCGGGTGGGTGTGGATGTTAATTTTATAGATTATTTTGTACATAAAACTGTAAAATCTCAATTAAGCCCCTATCTACCTTATAAGGAGGTTTAAAGGATTTTGAGGTGTTGGTGGTGGGGGGGGGGGAGAGGTGGGGGGGGGGGGGCGGGGGGGTTAGGGGGATGAAGAAAGAATTCTTATTATGTCAATATTAAGGAGAACATAAGGGAAAAGTGTTATTTTTGATTCCACCTGCAATCTTGCATTGGTTTGATGGTAGTCATTTCTGGCATTTTCTGCAAGAGGAATGGCGTTTCAGGTAAGTTGTGGAGGATGTCATTTAAGAGGATCAGGTTACAAAATTAGTCTTTTAGAAATGGTTTGGGGTGGGGTGGGTGGGGCTTAATAGAGGTTTTACATCTTATACAGTTGTTAACATTGTGCTGCCGGTAAAGGTGGGGTCGGACTAAGTGTTCTCGTAATAATTTATTGTCTGGGACTATAATTTCATTGGGCATTCACTGACTTTCAGTTTCTAAGATCACTTGACAGCACAATGTTGCTTGTATCCTAAAGCATAGGAAGCGTCACAACCAGATCACAGCAAAAGTAAATCATACAGGCAGGAATATTTAGCTTTATTTAAATGTTATTCCTTTTGTCAAAGTAGAAGCCACACACTATAGTTCTTTTCACAAGTCTACCTTCCATCCCAACTCTACTTTTTCATAGGAATTGTTGCGCTTCCTGGGCTATATTAACAGAGTGGAACTAATGGTTTTTTGAACCTCTTGTAAAATTGAAGATTTTAGAAAATAGGAGTTCAAAGAATTACAGAGACACTAAGCTTCGTTTTGGGCTTTGGCCTTTCTTGCCATTTTCTTGTTGAGAAAGCCCAAGGGGAAACATAAAAAAATGACAGTAACTTCAGGGATAGGAAAAACAGTTTTTGTTCCAATTATCAAGAGGTTTGGAGGATCAGGATTTCACTGATACAGTATTAGTTATAACCTATTTCTAAAATTAACACTCTACAATTAAGCAAGCTCATTAGCAAAATTTTACCTAACTAACATTAATGCCTAAACTCAGGGTCTATACAGGTTAAGAGAAGTAAGCACTGGGTGGGCATAAATCGTTAAATTCCAGACATAAAAGTAGCAATACAGCTTATGAGCTAAAATTTATAAGGGTAAAATGAATAGCCAATATACCATAAAGCTTTTGATGATTTTCCGTCAAGGGAAAATATAATTTTTTTTCAGCCAAAGGTATCCCTAACTTTCAGTGGCCACAAAGCTACAGCTGGAATTGCATCTAAATTTTGCAGGATAAATTTACAAAGCACAATTTGGATAGGAATAGGAAAGCGTTATTTTATAACCACAATTACTTTGATCATTGAAGTCCCAATACCAATTGCCAAATTCTCCCTACTGATCCTCTAGTAAGGAGTATGCCTGCAAGTGTCAAGGAGGTATAGTTTTATTTTTGTTTGTTTAGTAATGAGTTGATGATTGATTTTGGTCTCTGTTGGGACTTCAAAGTTAGGTCCCAACGGTGTACAAATGATTTTGTCCATTCAGGTTAATTTTAAAAAAGAAATTCAAAGCAACAGGAAATTCTCTCAAGAAATAGGGAGGCTGGTAAAAAGTTAGGCCCAATAGTGGGATCCTAAGTATTACAGCACAAAGTAGATTTTTCATTAGTTTACATGCACATTATGTGTATAAGGCAATCTCTAGTCTGCTTCTTTTTTTTTAGGCAACTTGCAGTAAAATGTTTCCAAATCGCTGATAAATTCACAACTGCAACTACCTTTATTATTATTAAATTTTAAGAACAAAGCAGACTGGAGACTTTTGATTGAATTTATCTTCTTTTTTTAATAATTAATTTTCTTGGTGCTGCATTCACTCTCTGTATTCTTTTTTTTAATTTTTAATTTTATTTTCGATAGTTAGTTTTAGGAATTGACTCCGTGGCACTCTTTTAGTTTCCATTTTTTACTCATATCAACAGACCATTAGTTGACTGACTACATAGGTACATTACGGAGACGTTTGTAGTACCAAGAAATATCTAGTTTTGTTTAATACGCTAATGAGCTTGCATTATTTGCCTTAATGTTAATTAATGATATTTGTTGTTAGGCTTGCATTAGCTAAGGTTTTGAAAACAGCTGAGATTTCCTGGCGCTACCACTGGTTTCCCCGCAAGCACTATCCAGATCTGGGTAGTGACTTATCATTAGTATAGAATTTCTTCACCTATTCTCTTTTTCTGGATCATTTCTTGGGGAAACCAGTGGTGTCGTCAAGAATTATTGGTTGTTTTCTTAGACCATTGGCTTTTCATAATTTTTTTTCTAAGTTCTTATTTAATTTCAGACCTCAGGTGGCACACGCACAAGATTAGGAGCCCATCACTTGGGCAAGGTCATGTTTAAATCTAGCCAACCTCGTCCTTGCTGGGCTGTGGAAGCTCTACCTCTGAGAAGGTGTGAATTCTGACGTCCTCTGAGATGTTCCAACTGAGAAATCCTGGGAAACTTTATCTGATCCTGTAATTCATGCTGGGGGCAGTTGGGCACTTGGAAGATTTGGCCGTTTGTTCCCAAGTGGGGAGGACAGTGTGGAGGAAGGTGAGAGTTTGCTTCTTATGTTCTTGGGGCTTTATTCATTTTGTCATAATACTACCCACATCTTTTTCCAAAAAAAATTGTAAGGTGCTTGCCTGCAAACAATATGTCTGGGAATGTTCCACTGCGGTAGGATGAAAAACGGGGGTGCTAACATTGTGCAAACTAACGAAGTAAGTGAGTCGATGGAGGATTCGAGGACAGAGGACTGGACACTGAATCTCACTGGTGTAGCGTGGGTGGATTTTTACAAATGACATCAAATTGAGCTGATAGTCATAAGAATCTCTCTAATGGGGGGCAACTGGTAATGGAGTTCTCTTCTAAACCTAAAAATTTCATATCCATCTCAAATTTGCTTAGGCCTAATAATAAATAACCGTTCAAAACATCGCATAGGATAAAAATCATATACAAATCAATTATTTATTATCTTAATTATCATTTCATTCTCATATTTTCCTGCCTGAATTATCTAAAAATGATCAAAACTAAGGTCTTACTACATCAACATCTGTTGTTTTTTTTGTCTGTTGTTTTTGTGTCAACTGGAAACAACAGTCAAACAAACGTGGCTGTTGATGTTAAAGACTAACTTCACTTTGATATTATTTAAACCTTCGGAAAGCAAGATAACTAAACCATTTTAATTTAGGATTCGATTATTATCTTAATTATCATTTCATTCTCATATTTCCAACCGCAATTATCTAAAAATGATCAAAACTAAGGTTATATTACATCAACATCTGTTGTTTGTTTGTCTGTTGTTTCTGTGTCAACTGGAAACAACAGGCAAACAAACTAGGCTGTTGATGTTTTAAAAAGACTAACTTCTCTTTGATATTAATTAAGCCTTCGGAAACCTAGATAACTAAACCGTATTAATTTAGGATCGAATTATTACGATTAAATTAACTTGATTAATCAGACTGCTGTAGAAGTCGCTTCTATGTCCTTTTTTTAAAAGGGACATAGAATAGATTTCCTTGGCTTGTGTGATAAATCAAGTTAATTTGACCTTCATGCTTTAGGTTCAGTTGTAGGCATAAATATACAAACAACTTTTTTCATAAGCATAGATTTCGCTTAATGTCTTCTTTAAATTTTCAGCTAATTTCTCGGCAGTGACTTCAATTGATACATTATAATCGGCTTTCCCATAAAGGACTGGAAGACTCTTGTTGTTTATTATTCATTTAAACGACGCATTTGGCTAGTTCCAGTCTTTTGTGGGAAACCTGATGTAAAGTATCCATTCCGGTCACGACAGCTGAAACATCTCTAGGGAAATTGGCCCAAATTGTTATTCCGGCAAATTTTCATTATTATGCGGATAAACATCGCAGCTAGCTGCATAAATTAAGACTTAAATTCAAATCTTATTTTTTCCAGCTAATATTTAATTTTACTTTATAGGATAAAAAATATATATATTTCCGCTAATTTCCTTTTTCGTTTCGAAATGCGAAAATTTGTCCGTTATTTTCATTGGAAGTAAAAGGATCCAAAATTTAACTTAAATGAAATATTTATTTACAAAGTCGCTCTAGATCTAATCCCTTTGGCGAAATTTGAAGGCGAAATCTATTCGGCACAGATTTTAAATAACGGCATTCTAATTCATAATAGGGCAGGCAAATTTTAGATATTGAATTTGAAACGAAACATTAAGACCAAAACTTAATCGCGGCACTTCGGCATTTTTGGTTAAATGATAATAAACGGCGCTAGAATAATATCTCATTTTCGGCAGCAAATTTCATTTCATTGTGACCTAAATATTAAACACTAAACATTAAAATAGGGCGAGAGAAATCCAGCATCAGTTGCTTCGCAGGGGAGAGATTATTATTGACTTGTGCTCTTTGGTGAAGTTTGTGAAATGAAGGTCAGTCAGACCAGCGCGATTCTTTGTTCAATTCTCTGCCTTCGTTTCTGACTGAGACTCCGCTGAAAAGTGAGTTTGCCTCTGTAGCACTCTCTTTTTTCTTGTCCGAGTCTCTGGATATTTTCACGATATATTGACTTTGTAGATACGCGTCTTCAACTAAAACAAATTATATTTTTCGCTGAGAATTATTTTTGGCCGGTGTGGTATTGTGACGTAAATGAATGAGACCCTGAGGGCATGAGGAGCAAACTCTCACTTTCCTTCACGCTGCCAACCCCACTTGGGAACAAACGGCTGAATTTTCTAAGTGTCCAACTGCCCCCAGCTTGAATGAAGGGATCAGATAAAACAGACCAGGATTTTAAAGTTGGAATATTAAATGAGGACAGAAGAATGAGCACCGACTTGGAGTAGAGTGGAAGCAGTCTGGCAGGGGCGAGGGAGGCTAGATTACTTTTTTTTTCATTTTTTTATTGTGAAAAAATGGACAACAGAGACAAGTTTTATTTCTTCAATAAAGTTTTGGTATCTTCAGTACCGGTGCTGTTTACTTTGTAATCCAACTACTTGAGTGAACCAGATAAACACCCTAAAGGCTCGAACACAGTAAAACATTGCGCGCAGTAAAGATTTGTTTACACCAGTGAGATAAACACAAGCACAAGTTAAGTGCGGACGTAACAGCACAAGAATAAACACAAACACAGCAGAAAGCACGCACTCATTCTTTCTATCCTCACCAGTAATTAAAGCATTTAAAGCACAAAAACAAGAAAATCAAACGGGTTCGTTTTATTCTTCTTGTGTTTGCTCTTTAATTGTGTGAATTAGTAATAATCAAGAAAAGAATGAGTGTGTTCCTTCTTTCCATGTTTCTGCTTATGCTTTTGTTATTGACGATCCCACTAAACTCAGTTGTACCGGTTCTGCTCGCGTTTAAGTCGCTAGTTTAAACTAATCTTTAAAATACACCGTTTTCTAACCAAGCGATTGTTGCATACAATGTTGTAAAAGATAAATCGAATTTAACGAATTACTTTTCTTTACACATCGCGCTCACAACAATCTCAGAGCTAAAAAAACGACGTAAATTTACTGCGCACAATGCTTCACTGTGTCCAAGCCTTTGCGATTGACAAAACCATAAGTACTTCAACAACAAAGTTCAAGTGTCGATGCAAATTTGGAAAAACATTAATTCGCAAAAAATAAAAACACTCACTCACGCGAGTAAAAGGGCTTGGCAACTCTGTTAGGAAAATTAAAGTACTAGCTGGTTTAAATCAGGAGAGAGCTAAGTTCTGCTTTTAATAAACTCTTACTTCATCTTTGTGGTAAAAATCAGACTCATCTTTATCAAGCAGTTTGCATTTCGACTCAAAGTATGCCACAAACGAGTGTTTTTCAGAGAAGAAATCGACAAAAAAAAATATCTTGACTGTCTTATTCGTATGAAATAAAATGGTCTAGTCTTCCTTGAAATTGCTCTTGGGGTCGTCACGCAGATACAAACGCCTTACGTGACGATCTCAAGGACAACTGCAAATAAGACGACGATTTTGCAGTAAATTACAAATCAAAAGAATTCATAACAAACACACACATCTGTGGCGCATTTTGCGATATACATCAAACATTGATAAAGTCAGTCTGAAATTACACAAAGCGTCATCCAAGACCTTTTGTCTTAATACTGTGAACTTCTTCTTCTGCTCCCCAAGTGATGAAAATGCTAATTCAACTTGCTAATTCTCACTGTCCGTTCATAATAGTTAAGTGATTTCTCGCGTGCCAAACCAATACCCTAAATGGCTGTCCCCTTATTCTAACCACCCTTCCAGCTTCAAAACTTATTGACTGTTACTCATACGATCCCATAGTTCATGGAGCCAAAAGCTAGTACCCACTCCCCTTGCAGTTTGCGCAATACAAGGCAGATTTGGGATTCATCATAAAGTTCACAGTAAATAAAACAAGAAATAAACTAGCACAGTCATGCAATCCACCAAGAGCCATACAGTCAAGACAACTCATTCATTCAGTTACATGCAGTAAATAAAGTCAAAGTCAATGAATCACTAAGATATTCAGTCAATACGTCGATATCCCAGTTAAGAAGGTATGTCAATAGGTCATGCAGTCAACAAGTAGCGAGGTAAATTGACCAATTAGTTGCGAAAACAAGCCCTCCTGGACTACAAAAATATGGATTTGACATAGTCGCCATACTGGCCTTTTTTAAGGGATTAAACCATGATTTTGGTCAAAAATTGGAATTTTCCTCTTTGATTGTTTTTGGACAAATTGGGCCTTGAATAATGTTTGCTGGTCATCCAGTTAGAAAAAAAGCCTTCCTAGACGAAAAAAAAATTGGAAAATTTTTATCTCAGTTCGATTTTGGACAAATGAGCCTTGAAATTATGCTTGACGATCATCCAAGTAGAAAACAACCCTTCCTAGACTATACCAATATTGATTCTAAAAAATGGCCATATTGAGATTTTTTCAAATGGGTTAACCCATGATTTTGGTCGAAGATTAGAAATTTCATAGTTGTTTGTTTTTAGACAAAAATAGCCCTAGAAATAATATGATGTCTGATGATCATCTAGTTAAAAAATAAGTCCTCCTAGACTATCAAAATATGGATTTCACATAGCCATCATATTCTATTTCTTTTCAAAGGGGTTAACCCATGATATAGGTAAAAAAAACGGAATTTCTCTCTGTTTGCTGACCATCCAGTAAGAAAACAAGCCTTTCTAGACTAAAAAAATATGGATTTTACAAAGTCACAATATTGAGATTTTTCCAAAGGGAAACCTATGATTTTCGTCAAAAGTTGCCAATTTCCCCTTTGTTTGTTTTCGCACAAAATGAACTTTGAAATAATGTTCGATGATTATCCAGTAAGAAAACAAGCCCTCCTAAAGTACAAAATATTGAATTTATAGAGTTACCAAACCCTTTTTTTTTTTCAAGATTTTGGTCAAAAGTTGGAATTTTCCTCTTTGCTTGTTTTTGAACAAAATGGGCTTTGAAATGATGTTTCCTGATCATTCAATTAGAAAACAAGCCTTCCCAGACAAAAAAATATCTATTTAACACAGTGGACATATTGACATTTTCAAAGGGATTAACCCTTGATTTTCGTCATTGGAGATTTCATCTCAGTTTGGTTTTGGACAAAAGTAGAGTTGAGATAATGTCTGATGATAATCCAAGAAAAAAAGAAGCCCTCCTAAACTATAAAAATATAAATTTTACAAAGTCACCAAACTGTATTTTTTCAATACGGTTAACCCATGATTTTCGTCAAAAACTGCAAGTTTCCTCTTTGTTTAGAAATTTCCTGCTTGTTTGTTTTTGGACAATAGAGGCCTAGAAATAATGTTTGATGATCATCTAGTTAGAGAACAAGCTCTCCTAGACTTTAAAAATATTGATTTTACATAGTCGCCACGGTGGGTTTTTTTTTAAGCCGTCACCCATAATTTTGGTCAAAAATTACAACCCTCCTCTTTGTTTGTTTTAGGACAAAATGGGCCTTGAAGTAGTGTTTGATGATTGTCTAAATAAAAAAACAAGCTGTCCTAGACTACAAAATTATGTATTTTACATAGTAGCCATATTGATATTATTTTTTCAACTGCTTAAAGCCATGTTTTTGGGCAGAAATTGTCTTAGATTGCTTTTGGGACAAAATGGGCCTAGAAATAATTTCTGATGAATATTAAAATTCTGATCAAATATTAAAATCATGGTTTTTCATAGTGGCCATATTTGGTTTTTTAAAGGGTTTAACCCAAGATCACAGTCAAATAGTCAGCTCTAAATTTTTCAGTCGGTGTATCAGTCTGTCAACCCCCAGACAGTAAGACGCAGCATTCAGCCAGCCAGTAAGTCAGTCATTCCATCAGCTAACTTAAGGTACAGCTGTACTAACAATATAAGGATTAATACGTCAGTTATTTTCTTGCGTAAAGTCATCAGTCAGTTATCAAGTTAGCAAGTCAATCAGCCAGTCAGTCAGTCAGTCAGTTAGTCAGCCAGTCTGTCAGTCAGTCAGTCAGTCATTAATTCATTCATTCAGCCAGTTAGTCAGTTAGTCAGTCATTTAGTCAATTAGCCAGTAAGCCAGTTTGTCAGCTAGTCAGTCATTCAGTCCGCAAGTCAGTCAGTCATGTAGTCAATCATCTAGTCAGTCAGTCAGCCAGTCAGTTGGCCAGTCAGTCAGTCTGTCATTTATTAGCCAGTAGGGCAGTCAGTCATTCAACCAGTCAGTCAGTCAGTCAGCCTGTCAGTCAGTCTGTCTGTCTGTCTGTCTGTCTGTCTGTCAGTCAGTCAGTCAGTCATTAATTCATTCATTCATTCAGTCAGTCAGTTAGTTAGTCAATTAGCCAGTCAGCCAATTGGTCAGCTAGTCAGTAAGTCAGTAAGTCAGTCAGTCATCTAGTCAGTCAGTCAGCCAGTCAGTTAGCCAGTCAGTCAGTCAGTCTGTCAGCCGGTCGCTCAGTCAGTCATTAGCCAGTGAGGGAGTCAGTCAGTCAACCAGTCAGTCAGTCAGCCAGACAGTCAGTCTGTCAACCAGCCAGTCAGCCAGTCAGTCAGTCAATCAGTCAGTCAGTCAGTCAGTCACTAAGTCTGTCAGTTGGTCAACAAGCCAGTCAGTTCGCCAGCCAGCCAGCCAGTCAGCCAGTCAGTCAGCCAGCCTGCCAGTTAACCAGTCAGTCAGTCAGCCAGTCAATCAGTCAGTCTGTCAGTCAGTGAGCCAGCCAGTCAGTCAGTCAGTAAGTCAGTCAGTCAGCCAGCCAGTCAGTTAGCCAGTCAGACAGTCAGTTCGTCAACTAGCCAGTAAGTCAGTTGGCCAGCCAGCCAGCCAGCCAGTAAGTCAGTCATTAGCCAGTTGCCCAGTCAGTCATTTAACCAGGCAGTCAGTCTGTCAGTCAGCCGGTCAGCCAGCCAGTCAGTCAGTCTGTCAATCAGTCAGTCTGTCTGTCACTCAACCAGTCAGTCAGCCAGTCAGTCAGCAAGCCATTAGTCAGTCAGGCAGTTAACAAGTCAGTCAGTTAGTGCTCCTCGCTGCATAGCCAAAATGTAGATTGCATGTCTGATCTAACCCACAGACAGTTTTACATCTCTTCATCTTCCATGTGAAAATCATGAAAACTTTGAACAAAGATCTAACCACAGTGCCAACAAAATTCGAATTCTTTTATGGTTTTCAAATTTCAGATTTTGCAAAATTTGGAATGAGATTTTAGTGATCAGCCCTTTTTATCATTTTTAGCAAAGTCGTTTTTGATAAAGTGCTCAGTTCAACCATTTGTTTAGGTTGTTGAGTTAAGGCTGCCACTTTGATTTGCAGATTTTCTTTTCAACCACACGCTGACAAACTTATTTGATCGTTTTCTGTTGTAAACCTTTTTCTTAAACTTTCTGAGTGCAACTGCAGAATACATACATCTATTAGGTTCTTTGAACCAGAAATTGACTGGGTTGAATGATAATTATGAAACTTCAATGCACATTAATGTAAGCTTGGAGCACATTGCATGAATTTATCTTTACGTTGGAAAAAATTACAGGCTTGTTTCGACCTTTTACGCCAAAAATTTCCCTCGTTTTCTTTCACCTTTTTACATGTTTGTTGACACAATGATTGTGAGCTTTAATTAAAGTTTTCAATATTATTATTGGGTCATTGATAATGTGGTAGTTCTAAATTTTTGCGATTGCAATTTGCAATAGCAAAAATTGGCACATGAAAATAATGTAAAACTGTTTTTTTATTAAACTATAGCAGAACTTAGCTTATACATATAGCATACATGCAGCTGTGGCAAAACTGATCAAAAGCAAGCTAATACTTATCCAGGAGTAAAATCAAAAATCTATTTGGCATGATTAATTATCAAGCCAAATTTTTTAAACTGAGTGGTTCTTTGCACAATAGGATTATAAAATTGAAATTTTATGAGCATTTTCTTTGAATAAGATGAAGGCTTTGATAATTCCAGAATCCAGTCTGAAAATCAATGTGAAACTGCTACATGTAACCTGCTTCAGTAATTTATTGAAACTCTCGAATTAATTTTCAAGTGGTTTGAACACTTAAAAGCGTTTTGGACAGTTTTCCTTCATTCTGTGTAGCGGTGATTTGGATTGCATTTTGAACTTCAAATACGGACTGAAAAGGTTTTTAGAGTCAAGTGAATTTCTCCAACTACACTCAGCCACCGGATGCTTTTAAAATAAACATTGATTTAACTCACTTTTATCAATTAACTTCAATTCTTTGAGATGTTCCTAATTCTGTTCAAAATCAAAACCAACTCTTCTGCACTACAGCAACTAAAGTAATTTTGCCCTCAACTACATACGAGGAATCAGCTGTCGATACTTTTGCCCTGTACGTTTTACTTATTATAACTAATTTCTGCAGTAGAAAGAATTGTATTAAGGAACCTGATAGGTTGAAAATGCTAGCACAAAAGAAACCTCCACATGTCTTGTATCATGTGAATTTTGTAGCGAACTACTCCGTGTGCGCAAACCAACCAATCCCTTAAAGATGCACTTTATTGTTAACTCCTTTAAAGTGTATTTAAATGCATTTTTAATTTTGTGTCCTGGATAAGATTAATAATAATTGTCTTTTGATCAAGCAAGCCACATTTTGTTTATCTGGTTCACTCAAGAGCTGGATTACAAAGTAATACGGTACTTAAGATAACCTCTAAAGGCTAAATGTTGAAGACTTGATCCTGTCTGTTTGTGGCATAATGCATCTGATCTGGATAAGAAAAACAAGAGAATACATGAGCTTGTAAGTCAAGTTAAAAACATAAACATTACAATAATAATTATTCTGTTCATCAGTTAATATAATTATTATTTTCTAAGAACCATTACAGTCCAACCCCATTGAACAATATGGACACTGAGGGGGCCATTAGAAAAGGTCCGTATTAAGAGGTGTCCATATTAAGTGGATTGAATATAGAGAAAAATGTTGGGGTTTCTTTCCCCGGGGACAAAGCAAACTGTCTGTAATAATGAGGTGTCCATATTGAGTAGGTGTCTGTAAGGCGGGCCTTAGCTGTATAAAACACAGATTAATTTTTTTGTTTTTATTGCAAAAAATACATGTTTTATGTCATTTGCTTTCTGGGTAATTATGATTTAACTTAGATTGATTCTCAATTTCTTAGGTCTCCTACAATGTCGCCCTAGCAGACAAAAGAAATTGACAATCAACCTATGTTACAAAATTCCAACCTGAAATCAAATTTGCTACAAGCTAGATGCTAAATGTCTGAGACCCCAGTTTAAAAGACATTTTATAATTCAATTTGGCAGAATTTTTAGGAATACAAGGAATTATCCCCCCTTAGCATGACAAAAGTGCTGTCCAAGAGCCTTGGGCCAGTAGAGCAACACATCGGGCTAGCACGTTTAGCTCCAATGGACAAGCACCATTTTGCCAAGGTAAAGTAAAATTTACTTTTATGTAAGAAGGAAGCTGAAAACCAGGGTTGGAAGGCCTGCAAGACTACTCCAGGCTAGTAAACGTAAACAACATCTTGACAAAAGAGTAAGCAGTTTTTAAAATTTCATCTCACCCTGCCCAATCAAAGTTGTTACTGCGCTTTTCACAAACATGCGAACTCTCAAGTTCAAAAGCCGCCTTCACAATTGCGTTTTTCGCTGCCGTCAATCATAATTATGATCACAAGAAACGAACCTTGAAACACAGAAACACACAAAATGGATCGAAATCCACCAATCACAAATCACAAACCTTGACCTTTTGAACCCGTTAAAGTAAAGTTTTGTTTCCTAAGAGGTCCGTTACGATGATTGACGGCAGCGAAAAACGCAATCGTCAGTTGGCTTTTGAACCTCAGAATTCGCATGTTTGTGAAAAGCGCAGTAATTCAAGAGTTGAATATAATCTTGGAATGTAATCGGCAATAGCATCTTGAATTACACAATGTCTGATAAACAATTTTGGCCAAATAAATAAGTTGGTGCCTCAAGCCTTTTTGCAACAGATTGTACAGTAGCCATGATAATAAAATAATTATGATAATAATAATAATAATAATAATAATAATAATAATAATAAATTCATTCAATGAGATTAAACAAATCACATTCCGAGACTAGTAAACTTTAGGATGTAAAGAAGTCTTATGATCAGAAATTCCCAATTTAACTGGGACTAATCCCTAATCAAAATGACAGCCAATTTACCACATGATTACATGTAAGTTACATTCTACTTTTCCATGCTAGTAATAACACCAATGAAGGTCACAAACCAACCTATAAACTTGTGATCTCTTTCCTGTGGCAATGATGTCCTTTAGCTTTCACAGCTGCCTCCATTGTTGGCGCCACTCATGAATATACATCTGAAGATCTGTCCCACCCTGTTCAAAAGCAAATTGCAACATTAATTTCAACATTAGAAGTTTTCACCAGAATATAGGTTGTGGAACAACACTGAACCTCACGTAAGGAATGTCAATAAGGGCCGCAGGCCTGGGGGAGGGGGGGGAGGGGGTCATGTGCCTGGACCACCCTAGAAACAGGTGCAACCTTTTTCCATCTCTGTCTACTACAACGTTTTTGCCACCTACTCAAAACCTTATTGAAACCATGTTACCCATGACTACATTCATACCAAACAAAAGTAAAATAAAACCAGAGACATCTTAACTGTTTAATTCCCCGCTAGCCTGCGAAAACACATGTTTGTCCTGACTCATCACCACTGGGCGGCCTTTCGCAAGGAGGAATGTCTATGACTCAGAGACGAAAATTCCATACTGAAGACATAAAATCTGTCTGGAATTTGGTCATAAGCGCTGATTAAACAATGGAGAAGTTACATTGTTTTAGCTATTGTTTACGAATGACAGACGAGTCAAATGAAAACTTGATGAATCTACAGCTGTATGACAAAACAGTCAATAAAATTATTGGCTGAATATATTGTTCTCCAGGAGAAACATTATTTTGAGTTTTTCTGGAGCTCATTGGCAGATAAACACAACACTTTACCAAAATCGACCAGAGGAAATGTAAAATTTAACAAATTTGCATTTGGAACCCAATAAATGTGTCGTATTTATTATGTAAACATTGATATATGTCGTCAGGGTCATCAGTGTCATCAGTGTGAAGGGTCAGCGGTCATCATGTCGGTTGGATGCTTTCATTTGGACTCTTCATTTTTTGTTTGTTTTGTTGCTCTACTTTAAACTGAGCAGCAGAGTTCTTCTGTTGAATTTCAAGCATTGTGGATCAGGCAATGCATTTGGATTGTTTCAGAGAATCTACAAGGTCCACAGAGTCAAATTTTTTGCCAGTTACTGGTCATACCACTTCAGTCTGCCATCTTGGAAAAGATTTTCTGCTATAAAGATAACTTATTATTCCAATTCTGTTGCCACCTTCAACTTAGCTCGACTGGCTACTAGTGAAGATATAAGTTTGAACCCTGGTCCTGACTGTAAAGTGCCATCTACTACTGTGAAAAAATCGGCGTGGAAGTTTCCATGTGCTATTTGTGAAAAACCAGTCCGGTGTAATCAGAAAGGTGTAATCAGTGTTGCGGGTGCGAAAGATGGCATCATATCAAATGCACCGATATAGATCTCAAGACGTATGTCGCTCTAAGTCATTCCCAAGATTGTAGGCTTTGTAGTGGCAACAGTTGTGGTTTACCTTTTGATTTCTCGGACTCATTCTTTGATTAGACATTTTCCTTGGATACAGCCAAGAGTAACGATGGAAGTCACGACGACTCATATGTCATTTACAATGTATGCTCTACAAGATAATGAGCAACTAGAGAATAAAGGGAAAAACTGTAATGATGTCTTACTATGTCATCTTAATATTAATAGTATTCAAAATAAACTTGAGGAACTTGTTGCAATGATCAGAAAACTAAAGGCTCACATTATCTGTATCAATTCACAATTCCTAGCTATACCTTATACTGCAATGACAGGAAGAAGGGTGGAGGTGGCATTCTGGTCTATGCATCAACACTACTACCATGTAAAAGGCTGAGGATCAACAGGACTTTTAAGACCTTGGAGCCTCTTGCAGTTGATATAAGAGTTGGTACGACTGACATGATAATATTGTCCACCCAAACCGGGGTCAGGTAATTATCGACTACAACTTGAGGATGAACTTAACGGCATTTGCACTTGGCCCTAGGGACTCCGTTCCTATTCTTG
>CALNXI010002148.1:66337-86804 GCA_942486025.1 Porites evermanni
CTGGTGGTTGCCGCTCACAGGGTTGTCATGGTTACCCTACGCGCTCGGCTCCGGTGCTCAAGGCCCCACCATCTTTCCAGGCACCTTCCCCAAGCTCATCTATTGTTGATGAGTTTAAATGTGGTTAAATGTAATTTAAGCTAAGTTAAACGCGAAACAATGCTGGTCTGGGGTTTCCCTTGTCTCGGTCATGCGCAGTGGTGGGGGATCTGCAGGGGGTCGCGTGGTTTTACAGCTCGGGTTTTGAGGTCAACTCATTTCCGCGTGCACTTTTGCCTTTTCGACGGTGCTTGGCGACTTTACTCCCCGCCCTTCCCTCCCCCTTTTCCGGTAAGTATGTGGTAAGTATCATGGTTCCACTGTCTTCTGTCAGTGTGACGGTGCCTGGTGGTTGCCGCTCACAGGGTTGTCATGGTTACCCTACGCGCTCGGCTCCGGTGCTCAAGGCCCCACCATCTTTCCAGGCACCTTCCCCAAGCTCATCTATTGTTGATGAGTTTAATCGAGATATCTGGGACCAAAATTGTGGAATAGCCTGCCTAGCAATCTTAGAAATTTACCATCACTACAATCATTTAAATGACAGATTTGTCTTGTCAATCTTTAGCTTAAGTTAAAGTACGATTGTGAGAATTGCGTATTATGCAACAACCACACACAAACTGACCTAATTGCTTTATTTATTATTATTATTTTTATTTTTATTTCAAGAATATTCTAGTTAATAACTGTAATAACTGTGAATAACTGTATCATCAATCAATCAATCAATAAACTTTATTTACCCTCGAATTTACAGTGTAGCACTCAAGTGCTAATATCTTCAAGCCAACTACATTAATATTGTAAAAATCAAAATCCTTTTATTGTAAATTGCTGTATAATTTTATGGTATGTTTACAGTGTATCTAGGCTAGCTTTTTTAGGATTGTGAGTTGTTAACTTAAAAATAATTAGTCTTATTTCAGTGTCCCCAGTTAGTAGAAGATTTTTTACCCTCGGCTAAGTACTATACTATATTTTGACACTTTAATAAAGTCATGATGGTGATGATGATTATGATCAGTATGGTTTTTTCTGTCACTAAGTCGCAGATGCTCCTCCTCCTGTCGGCGGCAAGGAGCAAGGAGAAATGGCTGTTTTCACAGGCTAATTCCCCGCTACTAATTTTATATACCTAGTACAATGTAACTTGAAATTTTAGCAAAAGCCCTGCCCCATTCAAACAACTTCATGGCCTGTGTCAGCAAACATTTCCAGAACTATTTAAATCTTTTTTTCTAAAATTCACTAGGTAACCACTAAGAGTATTACCATTGAAGATTCACAAACCAACCTGGCAACTTTAGCTTGTGATCTCTTTCCTGCTGTCATGGTATCCTTCACTTCAGCTACTCCTCTATATTGTTAGAGCCACTTATGAACATCTGAAGATCTGCCCCAACCCTGTTCAAGACAATTAATCTTTGGTATTCTCTTCTGCCTGAAAAGAGAAAATAAGAAATTGAAGATTGAGCAAAGCTTTTAGACTTCCAAGGTATTTTTAAATACAGTTGAACCTCTCCACAATGACTGTTGTTGAGATCTTTTGTAATTTGGGCACCCCATAGCTGAGTATTGCAGCGTGCAAAGAAAGTAGTGTCCGATAGCCGGGGCTAGTGGATTTTGCCATCGGACTGGTTAATTCTGTCCTTAACTTGCCCGACGGGTAAGTGAAGTATTTTGAGGAATTCATCTTACAGAAGAACTGTGAAATCAATTCTGCTCATCAAAAAATTTAGGGGGCTAGCTGAAATGACATTTGGGCTGGTAAATGCTACAACCAGTTGCAAAAGTAGTTGAGACACTGTACACCGTATTTTGGCATAAATGGCCTGTCCATGATCTTGTGCTTGTGATCCCCCCTCCATACCTTATCAAAGTTGCTAGCAATACAAGACCATACTCAAAACTTGGAGGAACAGCTTTGAATGGGAGGGAAGAGGGAGGTCAGTATTATATCTCACAGACCTGTGACGAGGAGCAATTTGAAGCAAGAAAGGTCTTTTTTCGTGGGAGTGTCACAACATTTTTGCAAGTGGTTGTAGCTTCAGCTTGCCCAAATGGCAAGCTGTAAAAATGACTTTCTTTGCACCCTGTATTGGTTGACACTATCAACCAATACTCTGTCGACATTATATTATCCACCCATCTCCCCCCAGGCATACCCCAGACATTTGACTAGAGTTTTGCTCTGCGTAGCCTGTGAAAACAGCCATTTTTCCTTGCTCCTTGCCGCTGCATGGCAATGTTTCGCAAGGAGGAACTTTTGCGACTCAGCAACAAAAAATTCCATAATAATGATGTAAAATCTGTCTGGAAGCGGTCAGAATCGCTGATTGGTCAATGGAGAAGTTACATTGTTTTAGTTATTACCTTAATACAAATGACAGACAAAAGACAAAAGGCATTTTGGTATTTTCCCTTCGTCTGGGTGAAGTACCAATGAAAATAATTGCGATCAGAGATCATTGCAAGTTCTCCTTTCCTCCACCCCTCCAGGCTTCACTGCTTGCTAGCTCCTGCATACCTTGCTTGTGTGGTCCCAGGCCAGCAAAGATTATTTTACCATTACAATCATGAAGTGAATTTTTCTGCTATGCAATTCATGTAAGACTTTGTATAATGTCCTAATCTATTCCCATGTCATAATTTTGGGGCTGACATTCTGGAGAGACGTGCAGTGCAAAAAAGAGAGTCTCCTGATTTTAGATCTCCAGAGGTTAGCATCTCCAGGGCTTCTGATATTTCGCGCAGTCGCGGACCCGCGAAATTCAGGTATTTCCGCGAAATCCCGTGAAATTCCCCAAAAAACGCGAAATACCGCGAAATCCGCCTGAAATATTTCCAAATACATGTCGGCAAAACATATTTAATACTTATCTTGGCTATTAGACCGGTTTTATTCACCCCAAACGTCCAAATTTAGCTTGAAACTTCATCACTGCAACGAGTAAACAACTTCCCAAAGCTACCAGGCGTTTTTAGATGAACGTTGCGAAAAACTGGGCACTAACCATAATGTTAATGGCTTTAACATTCGCTCATTTCTGGAGCGAACTGTTGTTGAAAGAGCAAATGATTATCCCTGTTTAAAAAAACGTTCACTAACGTTGGTCATATCGACGCAAAATTGATCGATTTTAGCGAAATTTGCCAAAAAAAAACCTCAGCGAAATTGGTTGTTTTTTACTGATTGTTTCTTGGCAAAGTTTCCCCCCGAAATTTCCCCTGAAATCGGCCGATTTTCCTAAAAATTTGCCTCTGAAAATCCTTCGAAAATTGACTTTTTTTCCGCTAAAATCCCACGAAATGGGCCGATTTTTCTGCGAATTTTGACTTTTCTCCCGCAAAAATCCCGCGAAATTGGCCGGTTTTTCCGCGAATTTGCCCCTGAAATTCCCGCGAAATTTTGCTTTTTTTTCTGCGAAATATCAGAAGCTCTGCATCTCTGTAAATGTGAGTTTTCTGGAATGAACAATTTTATTCAAACGAACAAACGTCCATAAGACAGCTCTCTGAGACTTCAGATATTTTAGTAAAAGTGGGATGCTTGGGGTTTGCATAGAGGCAGCAATTTGTCGTTTGCATATCCCTCACAATACACCTTGTTCGCCCCCCATAATTTTGCATAAGCATCGTCTTTTTCTTCTCTTGGGGCCACTCTAATACCCAGGAGAAATTAAAAACAAAGATTATGAAAAATTTGGGAGGCAAACAAGGTGTATTATGGGAGATATGCGAATTGCAAATGGGCAGTTTTGGAATTGACTGGTACAAGGGAGAATTTACGGTATTCAATCATTGGTTTGCAGCTGACATCACAACAGTCTTGTAATAATTCTTTGAGAAAAAAATTCTACTGTTTTGACCCCCAACATGGCTGCCTTGCCATGTGGTTGCAAACCAAGAATACGTAGCCTTGTCATGTGGGTGGAACAAGGAGAAAATGGCTGTTTTCGCAGGCTAATTCCCTCCAACTAATTAATTTTTATATACTTAGTACAATGTAACTTGAAATTTCTGCAAAAGCCCTGCCACATTCAAGTGACATCCTAGCCTGTGTTAGCAAACATTTCCAGAACTAAATCGTTGGCCACTCAGTCTGTCAGTCAGTCAGTCAGTTTGTCAGTCATTAGCCAGTAGGGCAGTCAGTCATTCAACCAGTCAGTCAGTCAGTTAGTTAGTCAATTAGCCAGTAAGCCAATTGGTCAGCTAGTCAGTAAGTCGGTCAGTAATATACTCAGTCAGTAAGTCAGCCAGTCAGTTAGCCAGCCAGACAGTTAGCCAGTCTGTCTGTCAGCCAGTCACTCAGTCAGTCATTAGCCAGCAAGGGAGTCAGTCAGTCAACCAGTCAGTCAGTCTGTCAATCAGCCAGTCAGTCAACCAGTTAGTCAGTCAGCCAGTCAATTAGTAAGTCTGTCAGTCAGTGAGCCAGCCAGTCAGTCAGTAAGTCAGTCAGTCGGTCAGCCAGCCAGTCAGTCAGTCAGTTAACAAGCCAGTCAGTTAGCCAGCCAGTCAGTCAGTCATTAGCCAGTTGTGCAGTCAGTCATTTAAACAGTCAGTCAGCCAGTCAGTCAGCCAGTCAGCCAGTCAGTCAGTCAGCCAGTCAATCAGTCAATCTGTCACTCAGTGAGCCAGCCAATCAGTCAGTAAGTCAGTCAGTCGGTTAGCCAGTGGGTCAGTCAGTCAACAAGCCAGTCAGTTAGCCAGTCAGGCAGCCAGTTAGTCAACTAGCCAGTAAGTCAGTTGGCCAGCCAGCCAGCCAGTCAGTCAGTCATTAGCCAGTTGCCCAGTCAGTCAGCCAGTCAGTCAGCCAGTCAGCCAGTCAGTCAGCCAGTCAGTCAGTCCGTCAGTCAGCCAGTCAGTCTGTCAGTCAACCAGTCAGTGAGCCTGCCAGTCAGCCAGTCAGTCAGCAAGTCATCAGTCAGTCAGTCAATCAGTCAGTATACATTAGTCAGTCAGCAAGAGCCCTGCCACATTCAAATGACTTCCTGGCCTGTGTCAGCAAACACTTCCAGAACTAAATCGTTTTCTAAAATTCACTAGGTAACCACTGAGAGTATTACCAATGAAGGTTCACATTAACCAACCTGGCAACTTGTGACCTCTTTCCTGTTGCCATGACATTCATCACTTCAGCTACATGTAAGTACTCCTCTATATTGTTGGAGCCACTTTAGAACAAGTGATCTGAAGATCTGCCAAACTCTGTTCAAGACAATTAATCTTTGGTATTCTCTTCTGCCTGAAAAGAGACAATAAGAAATTGAAGATTGAGCAAAGCCTTTAGACTTCCAAGGTATTTTTAAATACATTTGAACCTCTCCACAATGCCCACCTTGGGGANAGTCAGTCAGCAAGTCATCAGTCAGTCAGTCAATCAGTCAGTATACATTAGTCAGTCAGCAAGAGCCCTGCCACATTCAAATGACTTCCTGGCCTGTGTCAGCAAACACTTCCAGAACTAAATCGTTTTCTAAAATTCACTAGGTAACCACTGAGAGTATTACCAATGAAGGTTCACATTAACCAACCTGGCAACTTGTGACCTCTTTCCTGTTGCCATGACATTCATCACTTCAGCTACATGTAAGTACTCCTCTATATTGTTGGAGCCACTTTAGAACAAGTGATCTGAAGATCTGCCAAACTCTGTTCAAGACAATTAATCTTTGGTATTCTCTTCTGCCTGAAAAGAGACAATAAGAAATTGAAGATTGAGCAAAGCCTTTAGACTTCCAAGGTATTTTTAAATACATTTGAACCTCTCCACAATGCCCACCTTGGGGACAGAAGAAAGTGACTGTTGTTGAGATCTTTCATAATTTGTGCACCCCATACCTCAGTATCAATTGGTTGACACTATTAGCTGATACTCAGTCGACATATCAGTCAAATATCAGTCAACATCACAGCTGAGTATCAGTTGACACAACTGTACTTGCATGTTAGTCTACATCAGTCAACCGCATGTCGGTCAACATGTTAGCTGATATCTCGGCCACTAGCTGACCAAGAGTGGGCAGACATGTCAGCCGTGAGGTATCCAAAAAAATTATACAACGTCTGAGAGGTGGCAATTGTCAAGAGGTTTAAACAAGAGTGAATGACTAACCACTAAAAAAGTAGATGCTGTAGAAAGGTGGCCATTGAGAGAGTTGGCTGTTAGTATATGGTATGTTGGACTATAATTATCATTTACATTATTATTATTTACATCAATGTCGGCAAAAACCTCCTAAAATTGAATTCTAAGAAACCATAAAATACAAGTTCAGAAAGAGAAATAAAATTTTGTTGTTGCTTCCATAAAACGCAGAATAGGCATTTTCATGTCGTACATGAAGTAGTCCAAAGATGGCAAAGAAAAGTAAAAAAAGACTGATGCACATGCAAAGTTGTTGGTTTCCTTATTACACTTCTAGTAATTATGACATTCTCATTGCTGTTGCATTGTTGGATCTCAAAGTGCCTATTAGCTTAAAGCCAGACTGGATTCAGTTATGTGTCACAATCGGGTGATTAATTAACACAATCTATCACAAAATACAGGGGGGACAGGAAGCTTAAAATAGTGCGCAGCTTAATACATGTAACTTCCCTCCCTGAAAAGGAACGCTTCCTATATCAGAGGGTGGGGTCTTTATTGTAAGAGAGGGGTAAATATATCAGTCAATTCCAAAACCTCCAATCTTCCCCCAGGCATACCCCAGGTACATGTATTTGACTGAAGTTTTTGCTCTGTGCAGCCTCTGAAAACAGCTATTTTTCCTGGCTCCTTGCCGTTGCATGGAGACGTTTCGTGGGGAGGAACTTCTGCGACTCAGCGACAAAAAATTCCATAATGATGATGTAAAATCAGTCTGGAATCAGGTCAGTAGCGCTCATTGCTCGATGGAGAAGTTACATTGTTTAAGTTATTGCTTATGAATGACAGACAAAATACAAAAGGCCACAAAGAATGTAAACGCCATGAATATAAACAAAACAGTGAATATTTGTGGATATAATTATTCTTCTCCAGAAAAAGCATTTGAGTTTTTCTGAAGCTTGTTTGCTGATGAACACAACAATTTTAATAAAATTGACCAGGAGAAACATACAATTGAACATATCTTTTTTCATCCTCAGAGACCCAGTGGCAGATAGTGGGGGCGAGGGAAAGTCTAAACGGGCGGAAAAATATGGCACGAAGAAAAGTAAAGAACGGCCAGAAGAGCCCCTGGGGACAATGTCTTACCAGACCAGTTCCAAACGGTCGCCGCTGTTCTGCCTTCTGATTGGGCAGAAAAACACAAAAGTTTTCTGGCACCAATCAGAAGTCAGAACGGCGGCAACCGTTTGGAACTGGTCTGGTAAGACATTGTCCCCAGGGGCTCTTCTGGCCGTTCTTTACTTTTCTTCGTACCACATTTTTCCGCCCATTTAGACTTTCCCTCGCCCCCACTATCTGCCCCTGGGTCTCCGAGGATGATCTTTTTTTTGTCTTTGGAACTCCATGACCACCAGATTTATTATGTAAACATTGATTTACATCATCACTATGGAATTTCTGTCTCTGAGTAGCAGACGTTCATCCTCGTGAAAACATCCTCAGTGGAGGGGAGTGAGGAGAAATGGCTGTTTTGCAGACTACATTTATTCTCTGTACAGAGGGGAATTCAACCCAAAATGAGGCCCGCCCATTTAATATTTGTGTCAAAATGCTGGTCCGCATCAGAAGCGAAAGGATTTTGCAATTCTTTCTGCATACCTGTAGTGTACGCACCACGTTAACAATTCTTTGCTCCTACTGTATTTTCAATGTTCTGTTGGAGCATTTGAGAGCCTTTGAAAAAGCCTGCATGTTTATGCCAACTCTCCCAGATTATTCAGCAGTCTCCTACATGTAAATATGGCACTGATCTCTGGTTCTCCCGTATGGGTCAATAGACTTTTGAGATTTTCCCTGCTTTACATGTAGTTTGAAATTTACACTGTAGCCCATTTTTTGCTCAAAATATTCAAATCTTTTTGTTCATAGTACCAAGCTCTAGGATTTTAAGGTTTAGTAATTTCTGGTACCGTGTCATTACTGTGACGTTAAAATAACAAAACTGAAAAAATAAAAGTTTCCCAGTGACATAATTATCCTGATATTATATTATTCAGACTGAGGGTTCAAAAGTATTTTTCCTCTCTGATTCTTAACTCCAGCAGTAGTAGAGCAATACTTTATGACTTAGCTTGTGCAGAGACAAAATTTAAAAAAACTTTGCTGTTTTCCTATCATCCATGATCTTCAATCGTTGCACATTACTGGTGACTCACGCATAAAAATATAAGACTCCAAAAGTTTAAAAACATTTAGAAGATGGTATTTTAGTGGCAATTTCACTGTTGAAACTGATGATAAGGCCCGAATCCCTTTATGAAAAGACAAGTAAGTATACTTCTTTAGTTGGTTGGATCAAAGAGGAGTCTGGAGTTATCAATCAACTTTAATTTCCAGAAAGTCATTTTTTAGCCAATGGTATTTCTCTTTTTCTGGGCGAGATACAAATGAAAATTTGTGAGAGATCGTTGCAAGCTCAGGAAAGTAGGGCAAAGGGGAACGAGGGTGTATGGAGTGAGCACACCGAGGGAAAACGAGCGGGTTTACCTCTCGTACCTCTTGTTTCTAATGAAATGGTAATGGAGAATTACCCTAAACTCAGTCCTTTAATACGCACGTACAGGGCTGTCAACTCTCCCAGATAATCAAACGGATTTTGCATTGTTCGAGCTATTATTTTAACTGTTAACATCAAAGGTTTCCTCATAAACTCTGGTATGCCCTTGTAAAGTAAGAAATAACGCGATCGGTGGGAAGTACACCAATCAGGTCAAATGTTACAATGCCAACAAGATCTTTATTGCGTCTTTGTTTCATTGAAAATTCCTGCTGATTGGAGTCAACTAGTATTTTTTGCACAAATGATGTCATGTGTCCTACTATCCCAGGGTATCCAATCGATAAAAGCGATAATCGATGCCAATCGATATCAATTAATCAGTTGATATTGATATGGATAATTGATGACCCATCGATGGCTAGATTTGTGTGGTTATCGATTGGCATCGATTTTCAATAACAATCGATAGATACATTGATATCAATAATTGGTATCAATTGGTTGCAGATTGAAGGAAACGACACATAAGTGTCACATCTTTGTACGCAGTAATTCGAAACATATTTCATTTTAATGCTTTGACATTAACAGAGATAATACTCTCTTCTTTCTCTTCAATGCCCCGTCCACAGCTATCCATTTTCCTTTGTCAACTCAAAAGTTTGTCCTCGTTCTTGCCTCCCATCCACACGTATCCCATGACTGAACGTTAACCAAAAACAGGAAAGTTTGAAGTTTAAAAACGTTACACCCAAGGTGGAAACCTTTAATACGTGCGGACATGGGCCAATACTACAGACTTCAAGAAACGGACTAAATGGTTGCATCGTGCCTTCACAGAAAAATTCTGGTAAGGGAACGTGTCCAAATATCGGCATCGGGTCACACCGATGCCGATCAATTGGGTACTGATTTTTTCCGATTCCATTGAATGTCGGACCTGATATTATCGGTACCAAATGAAATGGAATCGGGCCAATTAACAAAGGTCATCAAAAATAACTGGCAGCTCAAGTAACCCGTCACAAAAGCAAAAGCAAAAGCAAAAGCGTGAATGTTGTTTTTCGCACACAAACACGTTAAATTTCCAATCTAAATGTTGTAGACCAGAAGATAAAGTGTTTCTTCTTATTACTTTATTATTACTAACCTTATCTTTCTTATAAATGTGTCTTGTTTAAACCGAAATTTAACGTCACAGTGTCGAACATTTGTTTGTATTTCCTATGACAGAACTTATGACCAGAAAATATTAAACTTGTGTATCAAAATGGGCACGAGAAGAAACAGCAAGTCATTCAACAACGCTGAAGAGCATCTTTTGAGTGAAAGACGGTGCAATGTACATTGGAAGGGTACAATCTCAAAATGATAATTTTAAAATAGCTTGTGCCCGTGCTAACTGGAACCCAAAACAAATGATTACAGGTATCTTTGGAGGAATAAACAATTTAGGACTTTAAGCGAAAAAAGTAGAAAGAAGTCAGAACATCCACGACCAAAATGCAAATGTTGTTACCATGTTGTGTACTTTAACTTCTTAAATTGCCACAGGAGAGAAGATTACTTCATCTGAGAATCAGGCTGCAAGTTGTTTATTGGTTGCATATGAACTCAAAAAAGTGACTGACGGAGGCGTTCAACTGGTTTTCTCTTTCTTGATTCTCTTTCCGCAATTAAATTGAGTCCAACTTACCGGATGTATGCACAGTTTGCTTTAGTTGAACACTCCGTTGCAGTAAAAAAGGTTCTGATTTTTGTCAAAAAGTCAGCTACCTTGAGTCAAGTGCAAATTTTCCTAAGTACTAAGAGTGGAAAGTAATTTCACGTGGCACCATGCTCAGGCTCACAGAACAGCTAAGTCGCTAAGCCAATCTCTCTTTGATAGCTCCTGTATGAAACTTCGTTCCGTGTCTTAAGTGACTCACAAGTGTGGGAATCTTTCAGTTCATTTTGCTGATTCCCTGGAGACAACCTATGGCCACAATCTAATTGGGCTCAGATCACATTGCACCTTGCGTTTGGGATCGTTGAATGAAAGACGCAAATGTTGTTTGTAAAAGATTATCCTGTGGTTTTATAATATCCATGGTTTTGCTCTCGCTCCGCTCACCAGGAAACCCGTTGAGGTCTACTTGTAACAAGTCTATGCATCCAGTTGTGTTTCGAGAAAGTGAGTTCCGGTTACGTTTTTTGGATTGCATTAATTGTTAGAAAGTATCGAGTAAAGAACACACTCCTCAGTAAGGTGTTTCGTTTGCTATGTATCAACGAAGAACAGTGGTGTTTTGCGTCATAATATTATTTAACTCCTTTTAATATTCATAGAATATTGTTATGGAGTAGCATGGTGTTTACGATCGACTGAAGGAAATGCCTCTGCAAAACGTCGAAAATCACGTGTAGGCATGCATCAAATCAACAAACTCGAAAAACAACAGACAGGAACATACAATATTGTTATTTGTTATGGAGTAGGAAAAAGGTACAGTTGATAGAAATTACTTTGGAGTGAAACGACTCTTTCATCATTTGGTTTCGTGACACGCTTCATTTTATATATCACATAAAATAATACATGTATGATGATGACACATCTGAACATCGGAATGTCAACTGGCTCCGATTGAATCGGCAAAGTTTTTATCGTAATCAGAAACGGCAACGGGTACCTATAGACCAGTACCGATTCCGAACAATCGGAAAATTAATCGCGTCCGTTTCCCATGATCAGGTTCCCTGCTGATATTTGAATGCACTCCCTAACAGAAGTTGTAATTTTGCAATGACAGGTGAGTGGGTAATTCATATATTCTTTGCGTTGAGAGGACTAGGTTGGAATTGCTTTAACAATTTCGTCCCCAGGGATTCCTAAAAATGGCGGATGACTGGACAAGTAGCATGCTTGATGTCTGTTCAAGTTTGCTATGCCAGTCAATAGCAATCGATAAACGATTTTTGTGGGGTTATCAATTGATCATTGATTGACCGATACCAATTGATACCAATTAACTAATTTTATCGATTGATATCGATTGATCGATTGGTTTTCCGATCATCGATTTCCATCGATTGGATACCCCTCGAGTAATATTTATAACGTCATCTATCGTCTCTTCCCTATTAATTCTCAATATTTAAAGACGTGGGGGGTTGACAGCCCTGCATGTAGCCGTTGGAAAATTTAAATTGTTACATTAATAAAAGGACCTTAGTCTCTACCACATCTCTACGATCTCAGAAAAGCCTTACCTTTAATTTAACCTCCGGGCCGACAGACTTGTAGTGCTGCCTTGCGTCAAAGCTTGTTTCCTGTTGCTAAAGTAGCACATTTCTATACACGTAAAGAAGCTAAACGACGACGAATAAGCGACCAGATAGTTAACTGTTTTAGCCACAGTGTTGAAGTTCAGTACAAACGGTGAAATCACAGTAAAGTTCAGGTTTTGAACAACCACGTTTTTTAGCCGCCATTTTGGTTCATTCTTGGTCCCAAGTCTCCCTCATTAGAGAGATTTAGAAATTATACCACGTGACCAACCTGTTTTCACTGGCGGCAGTACGTCAACCGTCATCCATGAGAGTTCAAAATTAATAGTTTGGAACAGTTTTTAATACATTGATTTAGTCAGGGCTAAAAGCGAAGCTCTTGATAATATTTAAAGTTTTTTCAAACAAAATATAAAATCATGAATGCTAAGCGACGGAGGCAACCAGAACGGTGAAAGAAATAGTGAACAAGAACACGTACGACACAAAGTGTGACTATGAAGTTTCTGGAAGTTTCACGCTGTAGTCGTGCAAAACAACGGCCAAGAAATGTACATAAAAAGTGTGCTACACGTGCAAAGTTGCTTTTTTGCTAATTAGACCTATTGTTGTTTTTTCTCTCGCTCTAGATCTCTGTCGCCCTTTTTATCGTTAAGCTTCGCTGGCCTGCCGCCTACTTTCTCTTCTTAGTAAAATCCAACTATTATCAATGCTGCGTTCTAATTCGTGGAGCTACTACTAGGCTATATGATAGCCCCCTAGTAGTGAAAAGCGCGGCCTTTTTGGCGGCAAAGAAGGATTAAAGTCTAGCTTTAACTAGCAAATTTTCTTTTATTCTCGATGTTGTTGACCAACTAGTTGGATTTTACTAAAACAATTATTCCTCTCGCCCTCATGGCCTCTGAGTCAATAGCCCATTCGCCGGCCTTCGGCCTCATGGGCTATTGACTCAGAGCCCATTCGGGCTCGAGGAATGATTGTTAAATATTCTGCTGTGGTTACGAGCTATGACGTGATAAGTAGCTTATTGTTTATTGCAATTGTTTATTGTTTTGTTTGCCAAAAAATTATACAAATCAAATAAAATCTAATTACCTTAACTCTCATGGCGAGGAAGCCCAAGAGAAGCCACCGGGCTTATAAGGAATGGGCTCCCTCAGTTAGATAATCAGAACAAAATATTATCATAATTACACACGGGAAAATCAATGGCAGAGCTACAGTAAATCTTAAAATAAGTATATTAGATAGTCGTACTAATCATAGTTCTAGGCTAAAAAAAGCGAAATGACAAAAACAAAAAAACAAAACAAAACAAAAGAAAATAAAAGAGTAAAGGAAGAAAAAAAAATACATATATATATATATATATATAAATTACTAATCAAGCCAATTTTGGGATGAAAATACATGTTTTTGTCAACTTCTTTTAACAATATAAGTAAATCTTGTGGCTAAAATCATGCAAAGTGCTTATTTATGTGTTATTTATCATGTAAAGCACAAAAATCACCATTTTAAACCTGATTTCCAATTCTCGGTAAAATCCAAGGTGGCGGCCAAGATGGTGACCATTGTTGGCGACGTCACAGGCCTCCAGCAGCGCCACCACCCATAAAATATACTTCATTTTGTCAAGAAGATCAAAGGCTTTCCACTACAGGTAAAATCGTTTCGCATACTGCAACATGTCAAAAACTCCGGGGAGGGCTTCCATCCACACTGCCCACCCCCACCCCCCCTTGTACCACGGTGGGTGTATAAATTTGCGTGGACGTCCGAGGGTTAAGTTTTTAGCGGAGCACTATGGGTAAGAAAATCTACCCATCCCAGAAAATTTGGTAATCACGTGACCGTACACCGACCGCCGACCGTCCGTCCGCACCACTGGCATACCAATGTTAAATAACTCAATCAACAGGTATGGCAACCCAAATGCAACTCGAGGTTATTTTGGCGGGAAATCGCATAGCCACCCACGTCTTGTAAAGCAGAGACAACTAAAGCTCAATAAAGACGAAAACGGAAAGCGGAAATTGTTTCTGTACCAGTGTTTTCTAAAGTATTAAGCTTTGATTAATTGTCATGTCCACAAATTTGGAATATAGATCTATCTATTTACAGAGAGTAGACCACAAACATATTTGTTTGTTTTTTTGTTTTTTTGTTTTTTTTTTTTTTGTACCAGAATCATTGCTTAACCCCTTTGGAAATGTGCAATTTATTCAAAAATGACATTATTATAGTCTAAAAAGCCTCCTTTTGAGCAAACAACATCATCAAACGACAGAACCAAGGTCTCTTTTACACAAAAGTATGCTCGAAGATAATTGAATTTTTGGGCAAAGTCATGTGTTCTCCCCTTTGGAAAGATGCAAATTTTTGGGCTATAATAAAATTACGTTTCTATCGCCTAAAAAAATATCGTTTCAGGAAACAACATCATCAAACGACAAAACCAATGTCACTTCTACAAAATAATAGCTAGGCTCAAAAGATCATTGGAATTTTTGCTTCGAATCATGGGTTAAACCCCTTGGAAAAATGCATTTTTTTATTTTTTTTACTCTAGTTAAATGACATTTTTATCGTCTAAAAAGCCTCCTTTTGAAAAAAACAACATCATCAAACGACAAAACCAAGATCACTTTTACAGAAAAGAAGGTTCGAAAAGTATTTGGAATTTTTGACGAGAATCATGGTCGAGTTAACCAATTTGGCAATATGCATATTAATCAACTTTAGTAAAATAACATTCTTATCGCCTAAAATCATCAAACCAAGGTGTCTTTTTACATCATGAAACGGCTAATCCAAGGTCTGTTTTACAGAAAAGTTGGCTAGAAACATATTTGGAATTTTTGACCAGAGTTTTGGGTTAAACCCTTTGGAAAAATGAAAGTTTTTCAACTATAGTAAAATGACATTTTTATCGTCTAAAAAGCCTCCTTGTAAGAAATCAACATCATGAAATGACAAAACCAGGGTCTCTTTTACAGAAAAGTAGGCTCGAAAGATATTGAGAATTTTTGACAGAATCATGGGTTCACCCGTTAGGGACCCTTAGGAAATGTGCAAATTTTTTGGCCGTAGTAAAATGGCATTTTTATCGTTTAAAAAGCCTCCTTTTGAGAAAATAACAATATCAAACGACAAAAACAAGGTCTCTTTTACTGAAAAGTAGGCTCCAAAGATATTTGGAACTTTTTTTACCAGAAACCTGGGTTAACCCGCTTTGATATATGCAAATTTTTAAACTATAATTAAATGACATTTTTATCGTCAAAAAATCACCTTTATGAGAAAAAAACATCATCAAACGACAAAACAAAGATCTCTTTTACAGAAAAGTAAAATCGAAAGATTTTGGAATTTTTGACCAGAGTCTTGGGTTAACCCCTTCGGAAATACGCAAATTTCTCAACTAGAGTAAAATGGCATTTTTATCGTCAAAAAATTAAAAAGTCTTCCTCTAAGAAAACAACATCATCAAAGTACAAAACGAAGGTCTCTTTTACCGAAAAGTAGGCTCAAAAGAGATTTGGAATTTTTGACCAGATTCATGGGTTAACCAATTTGGAAATATGCAAATTTTTCAACAATAGTGAAATGACATTTTTCTGGTCTAAAACGCCTCCTTTTGAGAAAGCAACATCATCAAACGACAAAACCAAAGTCTCTTTTACAGAGCAGTAGGCTCGAAAGATATTTGGAATTCTTGACCAGATTCATGGATGAACCCCTTTGGAACAATGCAAAGTTTTCAACTACAGTTCAATGACATTTTTATCGTCTAAAAAGATTTCATTTAAAAACAAAAACAAAACACAAAACAAACAAGACAAAATTTTGAATTTTTTTTTACCAAAACCATGTGTTAACCTCCTTTGAAAATACCAATTTTTTGGACTTTACAAAACTGGTATTTTTATCTTCCTGAAAAGCTTGTTTTCTATCTAGACCATTACTCAACATTATTTCTAGGTTAATTTAATTTAAAAACAAACGAAAATAAATTTTGATTTGTTTTTTTACCAAAAACAATGGGTTAACCCCAATGGAAAATGCGAAAACCTATTTGGGTTAACTTCTTTGGTAAACACCCATTTTACGGACTTTAGAAACAGACATTTTTATCGTCTTGAAAAGCTTTTTTTTCTATCCAGACAAATCTTAATATTATTTCCAGGCTAATTTTAATTTAAAAACTTGTTAACAAGAAAACACTAGGAATTTTTTGACCAAAACCATAGGTTAGCCCCTTTGGAAAATACGCCTTTTTTGGACTTTAAATCTTTGTCTTCCGCAAGGATTTGAAGTAAATTGACCATGTAACTTTAAAAAAATTATATCTCTGCTGTTATTTACAGTTCCATACAAAGCTATACCTCATTGGAAAGGGCAAAAAAATACCCTTTCAGAAAACAAAAGGTCTAAATAAAGTTGTAGATACGAAACGTGTGTTTCTTGGCTATAAAAGGGTTTAACCCATGATTTTACTCAAAAATGTAAAATTTCTTAATTTTGCTTTAGGGCTAAATGGCCGGATCTAGAAATATAAATCATCATTTGTAATGTGGTCCCTCCAAGAAACGTTTAGTGCTGTTCAAAGGGCTCTACTATAGGCATCAATTTACGTATGTTGAAGAAAACAAAAAAACTTTTTGTTTTTAAGTTCGACCTGTTTTTACACAGGATTTTAAAAATCATAAAAAGAGGTTAAATCGTTCCTTCTGAAAAGACGCGANTGGAAAGGGCAAAAAAATACCCTTTCAGAAAACAAAAGGTCTAAATAAAGTTGTAGATACGAAACGTGTGTTTCTTGGCTATAAAAGGGTTTAACCCATGATTTTACTCAAAAATGTAAAATTTCTTAATTTTGCTTTAGGGCTAAATGGCCGGATCTAGAAATATAAATCATCATTTGTAATGTGGTCCCTCCAAGAAACGTTTAGTGCTGTTCAAAGGGCTCTACTATAGGCATCAATTTACGTATGTTGAAGAAAACAAAAAAACTTTTTGTTTTTAAGTTCGACCTGTTTTTACACAGGATTTTAAAAATCATAAAAAGAGGTTAAATCGTTCCTTCTGAAAAGACGCGATTCAAAAACACGCATAGAAATAGGTTTGGGCCACCTAAATTTAAATTTTTCATAATAAGTTTTACTCCTATGTGACGTAAGGCCAGTCCTAATACAAAGAAAAAAACAATACTGGCATGTGAACCATAAAGTAACTAACTGGATTATACGCGTGCTCTGATTGGCCGAGAGGCGTATTTGCATGAGAATATGTAAACTTATTTTTCACTTTGATTGGTTTCCTTTGTTCTTTATCGGGAAATATATTACATATTATTCTGCAAAATTGGTGGCTGCTTTGATAGTAGGGGAGTGAGGGGCTGAAACAATAGCTGACAACAACAACACACCCGTCCTAGTAAAAACAACACAAGTAAGAAGTTTGAATTGCGGTGTTACGAACTTACCCCATTTTCTTGGACTTGATTTTCTTCGTCGACAGTTGTCAAAGCGCAATGTCCTTTAAGCTAGAAATTTGCATTACCGGCCGCGTCAATTTTAAACAAATTTGAGTTGACATCTCAAACTTCTACCTGCGAACATCCCGGTTTGCAATGTAACTCGTTGGACGACTAACACAAAAATCTGTCGCGCTGGAAGATCCAAAAGAGTTTTCAAAACTGCTCTGCCTTAACGTTAAGAAAACGTTTTCCTCTGAGTTACTCATCTCTTTCTGCTAAAACTACTGTTTGACTACTTCATATAAATTAACCAATTTCTTTAATTTAGAAGTAAACGTCAAACAATTCGATGCTCTTGGGATTAAGGATCTCTAGAGAATTAATTTAAAGGTCTTTCAAGAGCTTTTTGCTTTAGGAAACCTCACAACTGAAATATGCATGTTATCTCCCTGTCCCTCGGAGGTATGTGATATATATTTACCTAGTATATATCACATATCCTTCGTTTCGGGTTAACTAGTAATAACCAAAGGTTAGGGAGCGCGGGCGACAACGATCGAAGGTCAAAGCGCTTTCGCTCCAGCGCTGTGTTTTGCGTACGTTTCACGTAACAATAGGTCAAAACACGCGTGATCAGATTACGAGTGATGGAACGTCCAAACGCGCCTGATCAAATTGCGTTCTGTCTCCATACATTCTTAGTGGAAGTCCAAACGAATGCTGGCTACATACATGCAAAGCATGCGTAATAACAACTTGGAGATTAGGATTGCGGGCTCCTCTCGTCGCCAGGAATAACCCTTTCATATTTGCCTTGCGCGCGCTCATTACGCAAGTACGAATTTGAAAAAGATTTCGAGTTCAAAACTAGTTCCAAACGTTTACTTTATTTACCTCATTCTTTGTCAGCTGAAACGAGGAAAATCCTTACAAACATGCTGTTTTATATTAGGCTATGCAAACACAAAAGAATGTTTTCTATCGCTTAATTATCATCCGGTTTGGTTAAGTATTGGATCTTTTGCCTTGTGCGCGCTAATCACGCGAGCACAAATGTGAAAATTAACGTTAAATTAACGTTTTTAAGTTCAAAACTAGCTCCAAACGTTTACTTTATTTACCTCATTCTTTGTCAGCTGAAACTTGGAAAATCCTTAAAAACATGCTGTGTTATATTAGGCTATGTAAACACAAAGAGACTTTTCTATTGCTTAATTGTCATTCGGTTTGGTTTACTGCTGGATCTTTCCAGTTTAAGAAATGTCTCTGAGGCCCTATAAAATTAGGACCTTCGTTAGATAAGCGGGTGCAATCTCGGCCTTCCTTAACCCTTTACTCCCTAAGATCAAAATATGAATTCTCATTTGTTGCCCCTATTCATTTCCTACAGAAGTAGTGGGGAGAAGTTGATAAAATATCAAGCAAATTCATCTTGTGTGATTATGTCCGTATTTCTTATGACCAGTCTGTTTTACCACAGGTGGCCCAAGCGTAATTTGAGAGTTTGTACGGGAAAAATAGAGTTTGAAACTTAGATGAAATAAATGAAGTGAAAGCGATAAAAGTTATCAATAAAGTGTAAATATTGTTACCTGGAGTCGTTGTCTTTGTTTTTACGAAGTTTCAACGCGATTTGAGTACTTCTACATCATCTGACATGACAGTGTAATAATAAGAGACTTATTATTACACTGTCAGGCCAGATGATGTAAAAGTACTCAAATCGCGTTGAAACTTCGTAAAAACAAAGACAAAGACTCCAGGTAACAATATTTACACTTTATTAATAACTTTTATCGCTTTTACTTCATTTATTTCATCTAAGTTTCAAACTCTAGTTTTCCCATACAAACTCTCATATTACGCTTGGGTCACCTGTGGTTTTACAAAGTACTGATGTTACAAGGAGAAATTTGATGCTGATCACTCTTACAGCTTAAAGGGTTAAAAGCCTCGATTAGCATAAGACGAAATGAGTAGGTATTGTTAAAGTCGTCAATGCTGCAAGCAAATTGATTTGTGTTGAAAATTCCACGGGGCAAGAGTATGCAGTTCTCGTGTAAAAGAATGAAGAGCAGACATTAACCATTGCATTAATCTTCTTCTGGGTTTGGCGATGAATAGCCAAAGATCTGTATAAGAAAGAAAAAGTAAGAAAGCCTCGAATTATGATGATAACGACATTAAAACAGCTTCATTATGCCATAGCCACAACAACAGAAGGGTCTCTGGGAAGTGTGCAATGAGGTTTTAGTGAAGACCGATAAAGAGATTGGTATTATTATTACTTTTAATACCGCTCTTCTGCTTTTGTCGCATAATGTATTAGTACTGTGATTAAAAGGAATTTTCCACGTTCCACTCTGTTGTACTGAATGACTTTTTGCCTTTTTCTTGCTATTCCTCATAACTCTTAGTCTGCTACACAGCCGTTTTTAGCGTCGCCACGCAACGCTCCTCCCTACTAATTGGGAGGAGCGTTGCGTGAAGACACTAAAAACGGCTGTGTAGCAGACTACATAACTCTCAGACAAATTCAATCTTCAACGAAACTGACCTTTTTTTCTTCCAAGAAAAGATCTTCTCCAGAATAGCGCATATCTCGATCTTCAGTTGCTGTTGTAGAATCTGGTCCCATCTCCATGGTTATTGTTTGAACTTCGTAACCAGGGACTGTTGCATTCGCGTTAGCGTCTTGTTGTTGCTGGGGCTGGATGTCTACCATCATCGTTGTTTGGGACGGTGACAGTGGGGGTGCAGATGAGCTGTAACAGGCACCAAATTTAATATATCTTATACTACTACATGGGAAATTTCTGCTATTTGATTTGCTTAGAGGAGTGGTATTTCAGTTTAATTTGAAATACCTACATGTGAAAACTACAAACCTTTTGTGGGTAGTAGTATAAACAAATAATAGCATGATTTGTACGTGATATTTGGCATAAATACCACTCGTGATATTTCAAAGTTGTCTCAAATTTCACTCGCCTAACGGCTCGTGAAATTACGTATAACA
>CALNXI010002149.1:0-11315 GCA_942486025.1 Porites evermanni
CATGTCGATGCAAATGCCGCTAGCAGCTAGTTATCCACGCTAAACTAGTAAAAGTACCTGTTTAATTAGTGTTTTAACACTGTCGCGACGTCGTATTTATTCAAGCAAAGCCAATCTTCCTTCCATTTGACGTTTTACGAGGAAAAATGGATCTGAATACGTTTTAAATGTATCTGTCAATAATAAAAAATAATTATTGTTTTGGTTAAAATGACGGTTGGCATCAAATCCCCACTGGTCTGTATTCTCACGATTACACTCTACTTCATGCTGCTTCTCCTCTATCTTTTACCATACGGTTTGAGCCGGAAATGTTTCCTATTTTTATTTACTTATTTTTTTCATGTTTTTTAAATTAAAGTGATAGCACGGAGATATAAAATCTTAAAACGTAACGTAATGTATCAGTCAATTCCACCTGCGCCCAGCCCTGCCTCCCCGCCCCCCCCCGGGCTACTGCGGGGCATTTGCCTTACTTGTCAGTTCCGGGGGTGGGGCATTTGCAAATTTTGCACTGCCCGGGGGCCGGGCATTTGCCAACCCTCAGGCCATTCCCGAGCTTTTGACACGCACGCGGTTTCCTATCAGAATATAACTACACAGAAGGTTTTACTGGAAAAAAAGTAGATTGACTCATCTGTCAAGGACAGCAATAAATTGTATAACATATAACTTTACAGCGTTCTATTAATTTTAATGCCAATAATTTTATATCAATACTAAAACCATGAACTGGTGCATGTCGTCGCGGCGTGAAGTCTTAATTAGAACCCTAGCGGTTTTACAAAGGAAGACGTTAATTGAAACAGAAAATCGCACATTAAAATGCTTAAAATGGCGGCTATTTGACTGTGCGATCAATGAAAAATGTTGCAGTGTTGACGGAGGACGGGGCATTTGCCCTCTTTTTTCGTCCCCATACCGGGGGATTTGACAACTCAGGAGTCCCGCCAAAAAAAATGCTAATGCCCGGGGGTCAGCCCGGGGGGGGGGGCTGGGTGCAGGTGTCATTGACTGATGCATAAGGTATTTACTAAAAAAGAACACGTAATTATTAAATTTTGCAAAAAGGAAATTGATCACAGTAACGGATTAAAATGTCTCGCAGTTGTGAAACTCTTCTAAATTTGTCGGTGATACCCAATGCATGCTTGGTCTTGTTCTAGGGTACCGTACTTGGTTCGGCAGAAGCTGTTATTTCACTGTGCATAATAAAATTTTGTTGTTTATTCTGCTTCATCTTTCTGGCGTTGCTATATCGAGACTAGCCGAGGGTTGCACACCGCTACTTTGGCTGCAACTTCTTCTTCTTCTTCCTGTACTATGAACTGCGCTGAAGCTGAAGATCGATAAAAAGACCAAATGTTCCTGTTATTGCTTTTGTTCCAATAGTATTTTGTTGATAATTGTAAACCTCTTGCATGCTTTGATGATTGAATGACTCAATAAAACCATACAGACAACATTGTGTCGATGATTAACTTGTAAAACGACAACAATCTTTTCCGATAACAATCGATAATAATCGATAAAATTCAATAAATCAATCGTTATCGATTTCTATCGGAAATCGATATCAGTCGAACTCACAACTTTCATTTGTTTATCGATTTCTATCGATTGGTATCGGAAGCAATCTCAATCTTCGATTGTTATCGATTGCTATCGATTGATATCGATTATCGGTTTATCGATTGACTACGCCTGGTACATATAAGCACAGGCAGCCCAAGCGCACTATGTGTGGGTTCGGGCTTCAGAGGTCATTTGGTCGGAATATACTAGAATTATTAGTGTATTATCTGATGCTAAATAAACGCAAAAATCTTAAAGATATGAAGTCTTCTTGTTTGTCTATCTGTACTAGTAGCCTTTAAGATAACGAAAGTCGATATTTCTTGCATTATTACATGTAGCCTGCGTAGCAAGCGTTTCCAATCGAGTTATTGAACCCTCGAGGAAACGCTTGCTACGCAGGCTATATTACATGTGATTCGGGCCCTTAATGTTCGAATCGCTAAGAAAAAAAATCATGATCACGCGAAATATTGATTCAGAAAGGTCCCTTACCTTTAGTTCATAGCCACTCTGTGTCCTACGGCCGGTTTAAACGACGTTTAGTCGACTTTCTTTCCATCGTCAGTACTCGATGGAAAGAAAGTCGACTAAACGCCGTTTAAACCGGCCGTAGGACACAAAGTGGCTATGAACTAAAGGTAAGGGACCTTTTTGAATCAATATTTCGCGTGATCATGATTTTTTTTTCTTAGCGTTGTAGATTCGAATACATGTGATAAAATTCGAACATTAAGGACCCGAATCACATGTATGTATTATGTAATAATGCAAGAAATATCGACCTTCGTTATCTTAAAGGCTACTAGTACAGATAGACAAACAAGAAGACTGCATATCTTTAAGATTTTTGCGTTTATTTAGCATCAAATAATACACTAATAATTTTAGTATATTCCGACCAAATGACCTCTGAAGCCCGAACCTACACATAGTGCGCTTGGGCTGCCTGTGATATAAGTACCCATGCTGCATATTGATCACGTGTAGACTTGAGCTATACAAAGTGGAGGCATTTTTCTAAAGAAAGTATGATTTCAAAACGCTATAAATTCCCTCTTTTTGGGCACCAAAGTCACAACAGGATTTACTACAACAGCTACGAAATTAGAGCATTTTAATATACCGCAAGCTAAGCAGATTGTTAGTTGCGTGACCGTAAGTACGAATATTACCCACAGTGCTGTTCGCCGTGGTCTTGAAGAAGGCTGGGCTCTAGGATGCTGTTAGCCAAGGTGTGTTTCTATTTTCTAAAATGGCGGAGCATACTGCAGTACAGTAACGAGATTTTCAAAGCTTTAAAGCTCTTTGTTCTTCTACAACTGACCCTGATTTGCGGAATAAGCATCAAGGTACCCTATCTTTTAATTAAGATGCTTTTGTTTCGGTATTAAGTACTTTTAACGCGCTTAGTCGCAAGCTACACTGTTCAGACAACGCCATTTCTTTGTGTAAATCGTAAAACTTATAATTTAAACCTTGTTTATTTATACTTTTATTTAACTTTAAAGCATTTGATTGTAGATTTTTTAGCTGACAATTTCCATCTTCGTAATTAAGCTTTTCAAGGCTGTAATTCAGTTTCGCCGTCTCTTTTTTCCCAATCAAATATGACACGGAGGCGCACAAATCTCGTATTTAGTTAATTTTTACAGTCTGTAGCAGTGTTTGACATTGTTTCGATTGTATGTAAATTCGTAAATTATACATTGTTCAACCGAACTAGAGCAATTTCGTGTATTGCCTGAAATCTGGCTGATTTTATTAGAGTGCTAATCCATTTTTTCAGCGAAGATCTCCCTGCAACTGACATTTTTATTTGACGAAAGAATTATAAATCCAATGCACTGTTCCGAGGTTCCTCTTCATTATCAATATTAGCTAATACGAATTTGAAATTTTAACGCAGCTATGCCGTAAAAACCTATCTCATTTCTTAAGCTAAAAACCGGAAAATGTATCGCATCTATCCGTTTGTGAGCCTTTATTCTTTCTGTCGAAGGACAGATAACATACTCCTTATTCTAAAAAAATTGCAATATTGGAAGTAGATTGGCTAATGGGCTGCCGGCAATGAATAAAATGCAGAGTGTGTGTATGTTTTGGAATGATGAGAATTCCTTTGAAATTGCAGTTAAGTCTTAATGCACTTTAAGCTTAATTCTTTTGTCAAGCTTAATTCATTGCTTTTTTCCTGAACATTACAAAATTTTCTTGTGTATTTGGATGCATTTTGCAAATGAAGATTACTCAATATTCTACAAGTTGCATTTTGAAAGTCAATAATTTTTCTAAATAGTTTCTTCAGTCTTGAATAATAATACAGTTTTAAGAACCTAAAGAGCCCATTTTTGCCCTTTTCCAGTTTAATCTGGGTGAAAGAAAAAATGCTTATTATGTCAAAACAATGTCATTTCACCTGCAAATAATGAGCTTTTCTGACTGCTATTTTATTGTATATTTTTGTTAGTTATTATTTTTACATTTTTGGAAAACTGCAACTGCACCTCATGAGTAGCGATGTACTAAATATTAGTACAAAACTGAAAATGAAGAAGATACAATTTTAAGAGAGTCTAGAAAAAGCTGGGTGTTTTTAAATGACAAATTTTTCTCCTGATAGTGTATTTCATTGATAGGGACATGTACCCCAGAAAGGACATCTGTGGTGTCTTGAAAATCAAAGTAGGCACCAAGTTAAAAATGTGCAAGCAAGTTAAAGAGACTGTCATGATTGTTGACTATAGTAAAATAGAAATCCAGGTTGTGTAATTCCACCTGAAGAAAATTAACCATTCATCAGGAGCAAGATTTAATTTTGGATGGTACCCACTAGCCCTTATCCTATTAACTCTGGAGGTTTCTAAGTATGCAAAGCATAAATAGAAAACATACAAACAAACAAACAAACAGTCACTGGTTTCTTGTCATCAATGTAGTCAAATTGTTTTTGTTTTTGTTTTGTTTAGTCTAACGTCACAGATGTTTACACCTAGCTAGTAGATTGGGAAGTGTCAGCTCATGGGAGGTTGGATAAACCTTAAGTGCAATGAGGAGCTGGAAAAATTACTTAATTTGAACTAACTGTTAACAAATAAGATATAGATTTAGCCAGGGCTAAAAGCGAAGCTGTCGATAATATTTATAGTTTGTTAAAAAAAATATAAAATAGTGTAGTGGTGAGCGGTGAAGGCAACGCCAGAGAATGGTGAAAAACAACAGTTGGTCTAATTGGCAAAAAAAGCAACTTTGCACGTGCAGCACATTTTTTTTGTACATTTCTTTGCCGTGGTTTTGCACAACTACAACGTGAAACTTCTTAGTTACACGTTTTATGGAGGAACTGTCGTATGTGTTCTCGTTCACTTTTTTTTCACTGCCACTCATTTTCACCTTGCATTGGTGGCCGCTACGATTTCCCATTTTGTCACCACCGCTACAAAATTTTCATATTGTTCTTCCACCAAAAAATGTCTCCTTTGTTTTTTATCTCTCGCTCTAGACCTCTGTCGCCCTTTTTCTCGTTGAACTTCACTGGCCTGCCACCTACTTTCTCTTTTTCTCTGTCTTTCTCCTGCTCTATATTCCAACTTTGTGGACATGCTGGACAATGAATCTTAACTAATTACTTTAGACAACACGGATACAGAGACAATTTCCGCTTTCTGTTTTTGTCTTTATTGACTCTTTAGTTGTCTCTGCTTTACAAGACGCCGGTGGCTATGCGATTTCCCACCAAAATAACCTTGAGTGGCATTTGGGTTGAAATACCTGTTGACTGAGTTATTTTACATTGGTATGCCTGTGGTGCGGACGGTCAGTCGGTTGGTCGGTGTACAGTCACGTGACTACCAAATTTCTCGGATGGGTAGATCACTTCATTTTCTTACCCATGGTGCTCTGCTGACGCGCTTTGCGCACAAGAACTCTGCTATAATAAAATAACGACACTAGTTGTGAGAAACAAGCAGGTCCAAGCTCACATTAGTAGACACTCTTGTGCATGTGATCAGACACAGGTGTCTACTAATTAAGCAATAGAAAACGTTTTCCGTGTTTGCATAGCCTGATATAACACAAGAGGGGTTGGGAGCATTCTCGACAGTTATGCAAACCTGAGACGAAGTCGAGGGTTTGCATAACTGTCGAGAATTCTGCCAACACCTCGAGTGTTTATATCAGGCTATGCAAACACAGGAAAAAAGTTTTCTATTGCTTTTATAAAATAAGTTTCCCAAGAAAAAATGCAAAACTCTTTGTATGGCACTGATTAAAATAGAAATTCTTACCAGTCGCAAAGTCTGTGTCCACGAAGTCTTGCACGCGTAATCAGTTCTTGTTTTGCAAAAAGATGCTTTCCAAAATACAGACCTTTCTCGCTTAAAATGTGAGCTGAAGCGAAAAAAGACTGACACACTTTCTTCACGACGATTTTCTAAGTTTCAGCCGACAAAGGAATGGGTAAATAAAGTAAATTTGTCGAGTTTTGAACTTGAAAACTTTTTCAAATTCGTGCTTGCATGTTTAGCGCGTGAACAGCAAAACATCTTGACGCCACAACCATGTTTACATACTCTAACGCAAACACTCCTCTCAGCCAATCAGAGCGCTTGTATTATCTTAGTTTTTTTATAATGGAGGCTATCCACTTGTGGGAAGTTGGACAAATAGAGGATATTACATGGCTGCATGGATATACCAAATTTCTCTTCGAGTGCGCTCACTCGTGAAATATTTTTCAACACAAGAAGAGAAATTTCTTATCTCCAAGTGGCCATGTGATGTTCTCTTTATTATATAAACACCAATGAAATGCCAAACCATTTCACTTAAACATTTTTTTGCTGCAAAAGGTGGAATTTATTATGTAGCCATAGAAATAGTGATCTTTTCTCAAGTGAAAAAATAACAGGTTATTTTCACCTGTAAAGATGTCATGTTTTTGCGCGAAAGCTCACCTGGTATTTCATTGGTGTTTATATGATAAATGTCAAGCACTACGTAAGATATTGATTTGAGCTAACTGTCAGCATGCAAAGAAGGTAATGTTCGATAGACCAGGGCTAGTGGATTTTGCTATCAGGCTAGTGAATTCTGTTCTTAACTTGCCCATCGGGTAAGGGAAGGTTTTGTTGGGAGTGTTTAATAACTGAAGAAATGCAAACAATCCTGCTCATCAAAATTTTTTTCAGGCTCGTACATGCTAGCTATAGCTTGTCCACACGACAGGCTGTATAACTGACATTTTTTGCACCCTGACTGTTGGTGAATAGTTATAACATAAGGACTACACCATTGAGTCATTTTACTTGTTACATCCACTTATTACGTGATGACCCTCTAGTGACGTTTGCTTTGAGTCTTCACTTGTTTTACTGTCAGATTAAGGTTGTTGTTGCTATTTGGAGAGTCTAAAAATGGTTTCCTCCTCTTCTTACAAGAGGTTTCGGCTTCCAGGAGGATTAAAATGTGGGGTTTTAATGGTAAAATTACAAGGGCTATGGTTTGGTGTCCATTTAGTGGAAGGTTTGATGCATTATTTTGTTTTTTTCAAATTTGTTTAATTTTATTTCCTTTTTTTCTTCCCTTTGTGTTTTAGGCTATAGAAGTGACAACATGGGGAAGCTATTATCAAAAATATTTGGCAATAGAGAAATGAGAATTCTGATGCTGGGTCTTGATGCTGCTGGAAAAACTAGTATCTTTTACTTGTTGTGCCTAGTAACATAATTTATGTATGTTTTGAGAATAATAAATTATTTTAATATATTGATAAGTAATGATTATCAGAGTGCTGCAATGTAAATTGTTGGAAAAGTTTTGAAGTATCTGTTGATGCCTACACTACTGTCAGGGCTGTCATTAAGTTTTGAAGCAGTTGTTGCAACTGAAGATTTACGCGTAACATATCGCAAAGTGTCACCTTAAGCCTTCCATTTTGATAACCTGTAACATCAAGTGAGCTCAGCCATAATAAGTGTTTTGGGTTACAGCCCTTAATGACAACTCTGCTACTAGTAGCAGTCCCTCTCCCCAGTCCCTCATTTTCTTAAGGGATATTAGAGTGGCAAATCACATAAGTAGCATGAAAGTCACCACCCATGAGGAAAGAGGGTACTTGGAGTCACATCACCTTTCTTGTGGGTAGCTGTTTTCCCTTGCGCTTGCATAACTTGCTGCCTCTGCTATGTCTGAGGAAAATGAGGGATTTTGCATAGTCTATTGACTCAAGAATATTAAGGTAAAGTAAGATATGGACTGTAAAATATCAAAATCTACGCCCAACAAACTGGATCTTATCTCAGGATAACCAGGGCAGATGGATAAATGTTCAACTTAGCCCATACTACCTCACTGGTCAACTTAACGCAGTCTATCTATTTAACACCTTAAGAATGTTACTTCCTGATTTTTTTGTTATGCCATAAACTGCAGCATTTCATGAAAACTTATGACAACTTTATAAATTAAAGATTCCTTGAATTAGTAGGTTACCACTGAGGCTCTTTTTAATGTTGTACTCGCTCTGAAATGCAACATCGTAAACTGTGGCTTATAAACCCTGGGCTTGTACATATACATCTTTGTAAGGGGTTTTGTGTGTAGGAGGTCTTACAAATAAAGGGGTTATATTCGAGGGGGCTTATAACTAGAACAGAAAAAGCACTTTAAAACAAGCTACAATGTATAGCAGTGCTGATCAAAATATGTGTTACTTACACTGGTTTTCAGTTAAGTTTCAAAATATCATAACAAATCAAATTTATTTTAATACAAGCTAGACGTGAGCTTATATCTCGAGGGGGGGGCAGTGGGTAGGGGGGGGGCTTATTATCTGATGCTTTCTTTGTTTTAAGGTAGATGAACCTATGNAAAACTTGTGCAAACTGTATAAATTAAAGATTCCTTGAATTAGTAGGTTACCAGGCACTGTTTAATGTTTTACTTGCTCTGAAATGCAACATCGTAAACTGTGGATTATAAGCCCTGGGCTTATGTATGTACATCTTTGTAAGGGGTTTTACTTGTAGGAGGTCCTATAAATAGAGGGGTTATACCCAAGGGGGCTGATAACTGGAACAGAAAAAGCACTTTAAAACAAGCTACAATGTGTAGCATTGCTGATCAAAATATGTATTACTTACTGGTTTTCAATGAAGCTTCAAAATGTCATGATAAATCAAATTTATGTTAATATAAGCTATAGTGGGGCTTATATCTGGCGGGGTGGGGGGGGGGCTGGTGGGACTGACTGCTGATGCATCTTCTGTTTTAAGGTAGACTGGTGGACCTTTTAAGTGGGGGGGGGTGGGGCGGTGGGGGGCTTTGCAAATTTTAAGGCTTTTTGGGTATTTTAAAAAAAGGACAGGTTAGCTTATAAAAGTTTTAATTTAGGGGTCTGGTCATTAGTCATTAGTAATGCAGGATGTTAAAACTAGAAGTGGTGTCAAAGCAAGCCGGCTACTTGGTTGTACACTGCCAGCTACTCTAGACCCCCCTAGCTTCAGGGGCCTTGCAGCCCCTCGATTGTCACAGCTGCCTACTTTTCCATAGTCGGCCACCTACTTCAAAACATTTTGAAACCCCTGAACTAGCAGTTTGCGATTAACATGTAACTTTTGTAAATTTATTAAATCCTTGACCTGAAGTTAGCAATTTTATACAAACTTAAGTTGGGACAATCAGTCACAACTATACCAACTGTAGGTTTTAATGTGGAGACGGTCTCGTACAAGAATGTTAAATTCAATGTTTGGGTACGTATGACAGTGCTCTATTGTCAGCCTTTTTGAATGTCACCTCTTCGAGCATGGTTACTAGTCATAAAAAGCTGGTATCTCAAGACAGGGTGAAAGTTCCACAGAGTGTAAAGTCATGTTTTCATGCTTATTTTTATCTTACTTTAACTTAAGGGAGACCAAAATGCCAAGTAATAAAGACACAGTCTTCTTCCCAGTCATTCTCAGTGAGGGAAAGTAAGACAAAATTTGAAAGAAACAGTTCTCTACAGTATTATCACATGACCTGCACAGGGAAAACAAAAAGTACTAGCCAGAGTAAAAGCCAAAGGGCTCTACAGTTTCTGCAACACCAAGAACACTTCAATTATACAGTATTTTATAGTTTATGCAGCAAATTCTGTAGTTCATAGTGCTGTAGTTCAAAGTTCATAGAAATCCTATGTGTAAACTCCTGTCCAGGCTTGTCTCATACACATGTTGTACGGTATGTCTACAATCCTTCAAGTTATATTGCACAAAGTGTCTTTTTTTCCGGTGACTGTTCTCTAAAGTTATGTTCACTCTTAAAAAGGTGAGTTTGAAAAAGGTCAAGTTTGATGCACTAGCTTCATGTGGACTGTCTTAATGACAGTGGGTTCAATGACAGGAATTTATTAATCTTATCTACTTTATCGTAATATATAGCTGCATTCTAGAAGTTAATTTCTGGTGTTTATGGTTTTGTGAGTTTCATAGTAAGTGGATATTGATTTTTTAGGATGTTGGAGGACAAGATAAAATTCGTCCTTTATGGCGTCATTATTACAATGGAACCCAGGGCTTGATATTTGTAGTTGACTGTGCTGATCTTGATCGTATTGATGAAGCAAGAACAGAACTTCACCGTATAGTAAATGACAGGGAGATGAAGGATGCCCTTATTTTGATATTTGCCAATAAACAAGATTTACCAGATGGTTAGTAATTTTCAAAACATTTATGCTGTTATAGAATCCCTTAAATTACTTCTTCCTAATTTTCTTGCTCAGTGTTCACCAATAATGTAGGTGGCAACAGCCAAGTAAATCATTGATATCAATAAAAAATGTAAGAGCCATTCAGAGATGTTCTGATTGTTCGTAAGTTTGCATGTTGCCTTAAACTCCCAGCAGAGGCAGTGTACTGTAAGCACATACTCCAAGGAGCAGTACTCCAATAACTGCTGTACTGAAGGACAAATAGGGCCACCTCCTCCCCCTCAATAATAGGGAGCTTTAGCATCAACGACAGCGACAGCAACAAGAACGTGAAAAACGCAAAAGGTTTAATTAGCAAAACAACACCTTTGTGCATGCATCAGGCTTTTTTGTACATCTTTTTGCCATCACCGCACAATTACGACAGGAAAATACTTAATGTCACATTTTATGGAGGACGTAAACAAGTGAAGACAAATTTTTCTTTTTCTTTCTAAACTTAAGTGCGGTCTCCTAAAAATCAACTCCAGGGAAATTCGCATACATTTCACATTTACGGTGAAATGGAATAAACAGGAGAAAGTTTGAAAAAATGTGAATTCATTTTAAAAGTGATGTTTTCGCTGCTGTTGCTATTGTCAATGCTAAAGCTTTCTAATGCAGCATTTCGTGAAAACTTGTGAAAACTTGTGAAAACTGTATAAATTAAAGATTCCTTGAATAAGTAGGTTACCAGGCTCTGTTTAATGTTTTACTTGACTTTTCTGAAATTCAACATCATTAACTGCGGCTTGTAAGCCCTGGGCTTGTACAACTTTATAACGGGTTTTAGGAGGACTTATAGACAGAGGGGCTTAACGTGATGGGGCTTACAACCAGCAGTGCTGATCAAAAGGTGTTTTATGTTTACTGGTTTTTTAATTCCCCTTCAAAACTTCATAGTAAATCAAATTCATTTCATTACATTTGGAGGGGGCTATATTTGGTATTTGGGAGGGAAGGGTACAGGTAGATAGGCCGATAACTTGGGGGGGGGGGGGGG
>CALNXI010002149.1:11845-61845 GCA_942486025.1 Porites evermanni
TTTCAGCTATCAAACCACATGAAGTTCAAGAAAGATTACATCTTGCAAAACTAAGAGATAGAAACTGGTATGTGCAACCATCATGTGCTACATCTGGTGATGGCTTATATGATGGATTAACCTGGCTTTGTTCCAATCACAAACATTAATTTCAAGGACACTGGGTTGAATGCCTTGTACTATATTTCCATAACCAACTTGAAAGTTCAAGAGATTTTAATCTTAAAAAACAGCTGCTTTTGAGATAAGAAATCATTATTAGATTTAAGTATCTAATGTTAACTCTTATGAATTTATTACTCTATCTTCAGTGGCATTGTAATGCCCCACAAAACAGTTAGGTTTTACATAAAGAACTGTAACAAAACCTTAACATTGTAGGTTATTTATATCATGGCTTCTGATAATAATAAGTGTATATTGACCTGGTGGTCAATATGGAGGATCCACATGAAGCAAAGTTTATATTCTTTGCTGTTGACAGAGAAAGACATTATTATATGAAGTGCATCAGATTTATCTGTTTAAAGTGAGATTTTTAGTGGACTTGAAAAAGTATATCTGCTCTGAGAGGGTAGTGATGTCAGACCAGATTTCAGGTGTAGCACAGATCCCTCAAGTCCACAAAAGCCATCCTGTTTTGGCCTTTATAAAATAAGATATTTGCTTTTAAAATTCTTTTACTGTCAACTCTCTCTTAACGGACACCTCTATAAGATGGACACCTCGCTGGACACCTAAAGTTGGTCCTGCCTTCCCTCCCTCCTTTGAGCTGTCTCTCTGTAAGACAGACATTACTCTAAGACAAACACATAGTGCCAGTCCCAAAGGTGTCCCTTATAGAGAGAGTTGGCTGTAAACTGAGGGCGCTCCCAGCTGAAGAATTTGGACATGTACAATCCTCGACAGTGATTTGCAGATTTAATGTTAAGAAGATAGAGTCTGTGATGCGGGGACCGGTCAAAACCTGATGAGCTTAAAGGAAATTTTGTTCTTTATACTTCATACATGAGCTTCTCTGTAAACATTGACTCCTTAACTTGGTGCAGTGTAGTCCCCCAAAACTTTGTTGCAGTAATATTTTGTCAGTGCAAGTTTTAATGTTTTCTTTTGATTTGGTTGTTCACTAGGTATTGAAGTAAATAATTGCACGTGGGGCAACAAAGTATTTTAAGTGCCTCATGTACTTGGGTAATAAAACCTCTTTTAGGGGTATAGAATGGTTCTTCAAATTTTGGCCAGACCATGAAATCTCAGAAGTGTTTGTCTCGAAATTTTTTTTCGGGTGATTTTGCATCTCTCAGGCTCGGTCTCAAAGTTTGAAATCTGGGTCTCGCAGTCTTCAAAGTCTCAAATTCACCATTCTACACTCCATCTTTTGCCCGTTTTCTATTTTCAATTCCCAGGTTGACATTTTTTATGTCTGAAATAATTGTGATACTAAACACATGTTCTGATTCGCAGAAAACTTGTTGTGTAAATTATACCAATGAACATCAAACAAAAACTCAAAAAGTATGTTTTCACTTTAAGTTATTTTACAAATTAAAGGACCAGACCAAATCTTTTGTTGGATTACCATCATAACTGCACCCTCGAGTTGTCACGAGAGTGAGACCATGGGGATGTTGTCAGTTTTTCGATCATTTGCATGTTATATAGTGTCATGTGAAGGTTTCTTATGCTGGTCAGTAGAAAGCTTGAGTTGTTGCTTGACCTTTTCATTCTTGATAACAGCCCGAGGAAAAAATCCAGACATTCAAATTTTTTTTTTTAAATTCTGAAAAATAAAATAGTACTATGCAGAAGGTGTGTCACAGAGGTTTCATTTGAATGGTAACACCATTATAGGATTTTGTTCACAGCTTTAAAAGTTATAGCTACAACCCTGGTCAAAAGTCTTGGGACACAAATGCTATAGCTCATCAAAATAAGGCATTTTCCCTCTCCCCTCCTCCCCAGTGCAGTGTGATGTTCTTCATTCAAGTTTTGTTTCAACACAATCAGTACTGCTGAGGGGAGAGGGGGACAGCAGAAACAGGCTTTTACAACAACATACCCAAGCTTTTTTAAGAGGTAAAATATGAATTCATTTAGCAAAGTGTGTCTTTGTGCCTTATTTCCTCGTGTCCCAAGATGTTTTGATCAGGGTTTTAGTGAGAAAATTTAGCATTGGAGTCAACTTCAGTGAATGGGTTCAAGCTGACATTGTGCGGAATCCACAACTTACGTAATTTATCTGCTGAGAGGGTCACATGTTTATGCTGCCAGTGAATATTTTTTTTCTGTATTTTTGTCGTGTTTTTTTTATCCTTGATTTTTTCAACTAGTGCTTAAATCTGAGGTTAGGATAAGTAAAATGAATATTTAAAGTTGAGAAGCTTGCCAAAATATTTTTGATCACATATGTGAGCTGCATTTTTTTGTTCAGTATGAGGTCAGGATATAAATTGTGGATGTTAATTATTATTGTTGTGTTGTTGTTTTGAGGTAACAACATTGTTTGTTAGAGGATGCAGTGGCCATATTAAGCAGATGTAAAGTACATCAAAGGTTGCGTTCAATTTGAATATCCGGATTTAGATTTGAAATCGGGATTTTGGATTTTGCAATCAAACGCGAAATTCCGAAAACGGATTTCACCTCTGAGAAATTCGTCCTCGCGGTGGATTTCAATAAAGAAATCCAAATGCGGATTTCATGGATTCCATTTTTACCGTTCTCTTTTTGCTAATTATGCGTGCGCGTGCAAGACCGCTGTTCTTAAGGAAAGTTTTTCAATTCCTTTTTCGGATTTCCCAATCGAACGGTAAAGATAGATATCTCAGCGTTGAAATCCGTTTTCGGAATTCGGGTTCGATGGCAAATCCGAAATCCCGATTTTCAAATCTAAATCTAGATTTCCTAATCGAACGCACCCTTAAATTAGCCTGCAAAAACAGCGGTCTCTCCTCGCCCCTTGGGACATTTCGCAGGAGAAACATCCCTAGCAGGGAGGAGAAAGGAGAGATGGCTTTCTTCGCAGGCTACAGCAAAATGTGTGGTTCCAGAGTATACATCCATACTCACTCCATGCATAGTTATTCGAAATTCCCAGGGGATTAAGTCTTGAAGGCCTGCTGACATATTTAAGGAAATTTTGAGATTAAACTGGAAATTCTGAAGGGGAGGGGGCTTCAACCAAAAACCCCACTTAGGGATATGTTCTTGTTAATTTTTTAACTCAGGTAATTTTTCTTTTTCTTTTGTTTCAACTTCATTAGCGTACATTTCCGTACCAAAAGCAAACAAAAATTACTTGAGATAAAAATTTAACTTTAACATATATCTTCTGGGACAACACGATCTAGTAAATGTGAAGAGGCCAAATACTGCACATGAGTGTTTTGATACAATGTCAAACCAGCTGTTGGTGAAATATGATTATCACAGTGAATACTGGAAGACCTTTAACGCGTAGATTTGTATGTGGCATTAATTTATTTATTTTCTTATGCCCAACTATTTGATTTATTAATAGAATCTGTGTGTAAGGATTGTCAGTAAGGAATGCCTGGAAATCTTGATTCTGAATGGCCCTTACTTACATACAAATTTTCCTTCGATTTGCTTTTTGATAGCTCAATCAACCAGGAAGTCGTAAAAGATATTAAGTGACCGACACATTTTGACCTGTTTTATCAATGTCATGAGCTCAAAAGAACTTATCTGTATGGACATTTCAGTGGTGGACCATACGCCAGCCATTGTAAATACCTCTACAGATCTGCTGCACTTATCATCGATTGATGTGAATAATGTTATTATTACACCTTACAACAGTACAATGTAACAATTCGTGTTGATTGCTTAATTTTTGGTGATACAATTATCTTAAGGTATCTTGTTATAAAGAGCTTGTTTTCTAACGTAAATAATAGCCTGAAATTCATCCGATTGCTTCGAGTCGTTTTCTCCTCTCAACAACGAGGGAGTGATAACGACTCGAAGTAATCGGATGAAATTCAGGCTAACGTAAATAAGTCATTGCACATGGCTTAAATGTTTTTCTTTTTACCCTTTTTTCACCTTTTAAAATTATTGATGGACTAACCTACGTTTTACAGAAGAAGCATTTCTATTTCATTAAACCTCAACGTTTACGAGAAAAAAACACATTGATTTTACAGAGTTGACATTATTCAAATCAGGGGACATGGAAAGAGCGAATACAAATATTGTCTCAAAAATTGTCTTCAAAAATCCCATGATCACATGAGGCATTTCACCGTTAATAGTTTTCCAGCTTTCACACTGATCAGAAATTTTGTTATCTTTGATTGGTTTTGTACCTATCTGTTAGCGGAGATTTTTGCCCGATATAAATCAGTCTTTATTTGGGCAAAGCTTAACCTATAAAGTAGCGGAACTTACAATGAAAGGTCATGAAATGATACACCCCTAATAATATGTTGGTCAATAATTTCAGTGTTCAACTGACCTATACTAATTACTACGGATGGTGTGATCTTCCGACCCTTTTTTTACTTAAATTTTTTCTCAACATTTCTGTGTTGTCTGTGTGATGTCTTATGTGATGTCCTCAAACAATAGAAATGTGGTAATGGTGGTGATGGAGGAGGGAAAACAATTGAAATGTGGTGGCGGTGGTGATGGCGATGACGAGATCAAACAAATAGAAATGTGGTAGTAGAGTGAAAACAGAAAAGGTTGTTGCAGAACACGGAAAACAATAGAAATGCGTTGGTGGTGGTTTCGAAGAGAAAATAATAGAAATAAAATCCCGCTAATCCCAATCCCCGATTTTCATCCACAGTTCAGTTATTCCCTTCACCACGACCGCTACTGCCACATTTCCATGGTTTCGTCTCTTCTACCACCACGACACCCACCAATGCATTTTTATTGTTTTCAGCACCACCAACACCATATTTCTCTTCTTTTCCCTCCACCACCACCATCACCACATTGCTAATGTTTTCCCATCACCATCACATTTCTATTGTTTTCTTTTCTATTGTTTCACGAGCCACTTTATGACGTCATATTATAGCGGAGCTCTCGCGCGCGCAGCGGAGCACCACGGGTAAGAAAATATGGTAAATATATATGGTATTTTGAAAGTTATCCGCTGACCAGTTGTTTGTTTGTAATTGATCACGGGCGCCAGTCAATTTTGTTAAAGGTAGTATTCAGTTTACTCTCTGCTTACAGCCAAAGTATAATTAATAGAGAAAGACATTCCCTAAAGCATCCTTTGCGAGCTTCGCTTTCGGCCTTCGCTAAATCTATTTTGTAAAATCCAACTGGTGGTCTATTATCAATGCTGCGTTCTGATTGGTTGAACTCCTACTTGGCTATATGTTATAGCCCACTAGTAGCGATATTTTTAACCAACTAGTTGGATTTTACTAAAACAATTATTCGTCTCGCCCTCATAGCCTCTCCTCTGAGTCAACAGCCCATAAGGCCGACTCAGGGCCCTAATAATTGTTAAATGTTATACAAGTTCATTCATTGATGATACAATCATGCCTAAACTTGCCTGTATGATGTAATATTGTCTTTAAAAACAATGCAAAAATGATGTTGGTGCTGGTGGGGACGTGACAACAATGGAAATGTGGTGGTGGTGGCGTGAACACCATGGAAATGGTGTGTCGGAGGCGTGAAAACAATATAAATGTGTTGTTGGTGTTGGAAGAAAACAATTAAAATGTGACGTTTGTGGTGGTGGTGGTAGCGTGAAAACAATAGAAATGTGGTGTCCGTGGTGGTTGTGGCGTTACAACAATTAACACGGAATCCACCAGGAAATTGATTATTTTTAATTTTCAGGGGACAAAAACCTTATACCAGAATAATTTAAAGAATATTGCATTCTTTTTTACATTTTTCAAGGGCTAAAGATGTAATTAGTCATCTGTAATAACACCAAAGAAAATTCTTTTAATGGGAGCCAGAGAAAATAAATGTCAAATTTCCCAAAATGACATCTTACACATGAAGTTTTCAAAATATTATTTTACCTGTATTTTCACAATTCTTGTGAAATTTGACAACCCCAGGGCCCCCCACTTTTTGAAAAAAAATTAAATTAAGAAATACACATTTTCTAGTAAAAGGAATCTTTCAGCTCTAACTGTATTAAAAAATATTGAGTAGGCACCAGGTAAACCATTTTCAACAACAACTTTATTGACTTTATCTTTGACATGAAGATTTTAGTACCAAAACAATGATAAATGAAAAAAGTAAAATAAATGTTAAGTAAGAAAGAACGGAGCAATTGAATATTATCATAAAAGAAAAATTACTTGGCTATGTACGGCTTCTACGCTAGTTCGGATGCATAACAATTTTGAATATTTTCAATATCAGAGGCACCGAGATTTATGATGTTTTCATCGCACATGAAATGATATATAAAAATAGTGCCTTGCGAGACATATTCGTAAAATTACTGTTTATCGAGTATAGGCTCTCCAAGAAGAAACGTCCACAACCCCCACCCCCCCCCCCCCCCCCCCCCCCCCGCCCACACTACACTTCAAAAGGGGTGGATCGGCCCCCGCACTTTGAAAACTGCTCCGCGGGCCCTGATACGTCGAACTTAGGACCAAACCAACAGAATCATATCAAAATACAATTTAATATTTTTTTTCCCGAAAGAGGTTAAATATACATTATCATAAAATTTTTTAATTTATTAGTTTAGTTCGTCGCATGTGAAGATCGACGTTTGTCCCGGAGACGATCCTCAGACTTGCTATCCGTAGAACGTACAACGTGTTAGACAATCCAAACTCATTCAGACGAGCTTGGCTGAGCCAGACATCGTCCTTTTCATCACTAAGTTTGGTTTGTCTCGTGAAAAGTTCGACGTTTGGCCTTGGCGTAACTGAGCCAGACGTCGAACTTTTCAAAAACTCGACTCACTAAGTCTGGTTCGTCTCATCATAGTTAATTAAAGTGGAATGGTTGGGAAACCTAGGTTTTTGTTAGTTTTTTGGGACCTGACCGTGCACAACGTTCAATAGCATTCCTATCATTTTGAAGTTATTGACCAATACAAACATTTCATTAACTAATTCAGTCATAATTCCTGAACAGAAAACAAAGGATTGTGCACGGTCAGGGAGCTTCCAACATAAACTACAGCACCACTTTTTTCAACTTTGATGTTTGCCGAGTTTCCTTACCAGTCTCCTCTACTATGGTCTCATGAAAAAAAGGTTGCTCAGCGGAGACAAACTGCTCATAAATTTTACACATAAAGTAATCTAATCGAATTTAACACTCGGCATCGGATGGCATATCATGTCAACATGAACAATACTCAAGCTTGGCATAAATACCTGTTCGCACTGTCACAAGAGTGGCACAGAAGCCCATTCGAAACATGACGATCCACTTTAAGATCGGCGCAAAGCAGCACCCTCCTGCTACAGACACCGCTCAAAAATAGTGTTGTTATGTGTAAACAGTTGCCCTAATTGCGATATGATTTTTATGCCGCGCAAGGGATATCTAGTATAGTGTAGACATAGTATAAATGTACCGTCGGTTTCCTTGACGGTTGACGTCGGGAACATCTCTCAGCCATGCCCAATATTGCCCAATGAGCCAACACCCAAAAGATGTACGTAAATACTAAGTATAATCGTTTAACGGTGCAAGCTGTAATTCTTGCTACGTTACTATTCTTGCTAATCGTTTGCTAACAGACAAAATTGTCGATGGATACTCCCTACAAGGTCTTCGTCAACAGCTGAAACATCTTGAGAGTCCAAAAGATAGCGACAACATAAGACCAGCACAGAAATTCTCATAAACAATACAAATTTTTTAAATTTTTGCAAACGTGTTTCGAAGGACTTTATCTTCATCTTCAGTGTAACTGTTAATAACAATTTGGCTAAAATTTGTGCATCATTAAAGAGTGGGTCATATCATGCAAATCCTGTGTTCTTATTTGCTACTCGAGCAGGCAAGATGGGTCTATCTAGATTCCCCGCATTGGTCACGCAAGGAAAGGTTCTCTTTTTGGCCACAAAACATACCCTTTATTGACCAAGCTTGTTCCGTCAAGATGCCTGGATATTGTCCTCTTTTTGTGTGTTTTTATAGACTTCGCCTTCGTCATGGTCCATAAAAACGCAAAAAATAACCTAGCTAACATAAGCCAGCCGAACAAGCTCGGTCAATAACACGAGTGTATAAGTAACAAAACTGCGTTTTGCAAGCAACGTTCGGGTTATAAAACAGTCACAGAGGCAAAAATTATGTAAAAGATGATTGGACAGAAAATGCTGAGTAATGATTACAAAAAAACAAAGGGAATATTACAAATTAAAGAAGCAGCATATAACCCCTTATATGCTTCTGATTAAAGTGTTTAACACGCATAGACTACTTTAGTTTAACCTACCAAAAACGTGTGAAGGTTTATCAGACGCAAGGAACTCGGGTGTGTGAAAATGTCGCCTCGTCTCACCAACGTAGCAAGAATTACAGTTTGCACCGTTAAACTTGTTAAAGTACGGAAAAACGGGTAACAAAAAACGTGCAACTTGTTTTGCAACATTGCTGCAAAACGAGTTGAAAAGCGATGTTGCGCGTTTTACCACCCAGGTTCAAACCTGTTAACAACCTGATTTGTTGCAAGACAGGTTTTACGTGGGTGGTATAACGTGCAACATCGTTATTCAACTTGTTTTGCAGAAATGTTGCAAAACAAGTTGCACGTTTTTTGTTGCGCCGTTTTCCGTACCTTGAGCTACGCACGTGCGGAGCCCCTACGGGAAAGGGTCTTTCACGTTGAAGAAATTCCTTATATTGAAAACAAGTTTGATGTTAGAGAGTTTAAGAGCTTCACGTATACGGCAAAGGTCAAGAATTTCTCAAAACAGAAAATGAGCACAAAAAACCAGCTCATAACAATTCTCATGGCTAAGAAATTGCGTGAAACTACTAATTTAGATGTAGAAATAATGAACAGTAAACGACAAGTAAAGGGGAAACTTGGTCACGTGGTACAAATTCGCGTTTGCCGTTTAACGTAAACGTGATACTTAAACTCTCTGTTGACGAGCCTGCAAAAACGGCAGGAGTGTCAACGAAAATTCAATTGCTTTACATAATTACAATTCAATTGTTTTTGTCATTGTACGCGCATTTAGTTCTCACGATGAATCGTATTTAAGGTTAAAAAGAATGTCAAAGTATCTGTTTGGGGAAAGCAATAGACCCAAAAGTCCTCCTAAGCTTCGTGTTCTTTCTTAGCTGGTCTCTTTACACGTCATTAGTGGCCATCCATCGAAAGAGGCAACACAAACCTTCCTTAAAGTTGGACAATCCTTGAACCATTTTTACATTGCCGACCTCTTAAGACGCGCCTTCCCTTGAACAGGATTTTGCAAACAAATCTAATGATCTGTTCACCCAGTTCCAACCATTTGGTACTTTGTCGACAGGAAAAATGCGATGCCAGTAAACAGTGACGGTGTGGGATTCAGGATCAAAGTTTGCCAAAATACTAGCTGCCTTGATGTCCATCATGCTTTCTTTAATGGGAACTCCATGAATCATTACAAAACTGTACAAATCTGCAGATTTCAGCACAGTATGAAGGTTGCGCAGTGGACAAGTTAATATACAGATACGCCCGCGAGATTCTGCTGGAGCATGCACAATGAGTAGAGCAGTAATAACACACAAACAGTTGCCTGTTTTACGTTGACAATCTGCTTTTATTGGTGATCTGGACAGTAGCCGCAACGGTTGGCATGTCTTATTTGCTTCACGAATAGAGTTACAGACAAAAGAATGAACACCTCTGGCTGTGTCAGAGCACTGCTTGCTACAGTACCTTGCAACAAGGCAACTGGAACATTCGATAAAATCACCAACCGACTGTAGATCTTTCCAGCACCCAGAGCATCTTTCACGCGGTTTCCAAGGGAGAACACCATGAACATCCGAAAATCTGTTTTCCACAAGCAAGGGGCTTTTGAATTCATCGGCGTATTCAAACATGTCAGTTTTGACTAGTTCGAGGAAATTTCGTAAGTAAAACATAAAGGGAGATTCCTGGGGACTTGTGAACATCTCTTTACATTGCAACTCACATGGGCAAATTTCTCTTGCATTAGAGGGAAAAACAACCGGACCAAGATTATTCCTGAAGTCACATTTCTCAACCAAAACATTTCCTTGGCCATTTAAAATGATACGAAGTCCTCCACAATAGTTGTTTTCAAACGATGTTTGTTTGCAGGTTAAGTTGCTTCCGAGACAACACACTATTCCCCAACCAAAATTTTCGGAAATAACGTTTTCTTCTATTATCGCGTTTGCTCGTTGTAACACAATGGCACGAGGTGAAACTTCCACTAAATTTCTCAACAATCCTCCATTACAACCTCCGGCGGCCACAATACCACCAACCAAGTTATGAGAAATCCAATTATTTTCCATGTAAAAACGTGCTGGGGTAATCATTAAAATACCCTGTAAATTGTTGTCTAGTTGACTGTCACAAATACTTATGTGGGAATCAGCTCTTCCTCCTCGAATACCGATTCCAGGCCCACGACTCATTTGAATTTTAGTAGACCTCACTGAAACAATTACTTGCTGACGGTGATGTGCCTCCACCAATAACCCTGCACCATTTGAAAAACGGACAGAACAGTGATCCATGACCAATGATTTAACGTCATTAGCCTTTATCAGAGCATAAAGTTCGCGTTCACTGTCGGCGGTCACTTCCTTCTTAATCAGGTGTGATTTTCCTAACGTTATTGAAAGTAGCTTTTCTCTCTCTGCAGTACTACCGGCCGCTTCAGACGACAACGGTTGATCGCGGTTTGCTGATGGCAAAGAATTCTCAAAATGAACATTTTCAAATAGAAAAGACGCCCCTGACAAAAACAAACCTTCGCTGAAACTAAGCACAGCGGAACTTCCAGGAAGACAGACAAAATAATAACATCCGTCCGATAAAACAATCTTATTCAAATCGAATTTCCCTTCGGATAGGATGACTGTAAATGAACCATTTGAATCTCGTTGTTCAGAGAGCTGACTCTCTAGTTCCTTGAGCTGGTTAACATCGGTGACAAAACTGTAGTTGATTCTATCAAGCAATCCAGAAACGTTCTGAAATTTATGTTGCAGTTTTCGAATATCACCTGTTTTAGAACCTGCAAACTTGTAATGAAGTACTGCTGCTGCAGCTTGAGCTCTGCTGGTGAACTCGGTTCTACCAGTTTCAACGAGTTTACAAAGTGCGTATGCCTTCCAGTAGTACCCACGATAAAGCTCAGTGTCTACGTAAATAGAAGCATTGAAGTCGTCTAAAGCTGTCTCAATGTCTTTCAATTGCATATTCGCAATACCACGGTTACAAAAAATTGTTCCAAGAGGACGAGCGCCAGGTTGATTTACTGCAATTGGTAGGTTAATAATCTCAGTGTACAGATCAGACGAGGCTTGATAATCGCCCCTGGAGAAAGCTTCTCTCGCCTTTGGTTCTATCATTTCGATCCCTTCTAACAATTCGTCAGTTTGAGTGGTGCCTGTCTTGACATCTGTTCGACTAATGGCATTTTCAATCGTTTCTTCTGACGGAACTATTAACTTTGCTACAACAACGTTAGGGTCATCGATGGGAATTAGAACTCTTGTTACTTTCATTAGTTCGTCGCCTTTGTAAAAACAAATGGACTTTTTCACTGCGCACAAAATGTCGAACACATATTGCTGTAAGCGGTATCCTTCACTGTTTATTCCCAAAGAATAGCAATAGAAGGCTGTTTCGCAAAATATCCTGGCAGTCTCCTCACAGAATAGGTAATCAGGCTTCAAGCATGAGTTTTTCAAGAGATGAAAAAGGAGGTGAAAAGCATTCACAGAGAGCACTTTCCACCGTCGACTCTCCAGTTTGGCCTCGCCGAAACTTTCGAAACGCTGACGGACCTTGTCTTTGCGACTCACTGTATCATGTTTCAGATAATCCTGCCTCAATTGCCATTCGTAAAGGAAGTCTGTTCCTCCAACACAGTCGACAAATGCATGGTGCAACATTCTTATGGCAGAACAAAAAGCTTTTTCAGTTTCGCCTTCTTTACTATAACGCTCTTTCAATGTCTCTTGAACAAGTCGATGGATGCTCAAGCTATCATCTGACTTGCGTTTGAAGAGTGAAAACCTAAGCAACAAATCGACAATTTGTTCTGCACCGATTGGCATTTTCAAGCGATCCTTCAGGTACTTATGGTCAATCTCTGGGGCGCCCACGTTCAAAATCTCGATGGGTATCTCATCTGGGGACAGATATGTGGCAATTTTCATGAAGAAAGAAGCGGCCTTTCCAAGTCCTTCATCGTTTTCGTCATTTTCTATATAACTGAAATTCAGACGCCATGTAGTTTGTACTGCCAGGCGTGCCTCACTGTAGACCTCTGAGCATGGTTTGGCGATTTCCCTATTCAAAAGAATCGACTTTTGTTCACGATACTGCTCAAGGTACGACTGAGCCGAGCACTTTAACTCACTGATGTAAGCAGCAGCTTGTTCTAAGGCCAACGGTAATCCACCAAGCTCCTGGGCAAGTTCTTTTACTCCTTCCTCTTGATTTTGAAAAGCGTATGCTAATTCGGTGCGTTTCTTTAGGAATTCAAAAGATTCGTCGACAGAAAAAGCATCCAGCTCAAGACAGTTTTCAGGACGAAGATCTAGGTCCTTACACAACGTTTGAGGACTTCTACGAGAAGTCACAAGAATGTCCCCTAAAGTTTTATTTTTCCACTGGCCCAAAAACATTTTTCGTGTGTAGGAGCTAAGTTTCTTTTGATCCATGTTATCTACAAGCAAAAGCCACTTGTGCCTTAGACTACCAAGCCACGAGAGAGTTTCCGTCATTAGCTGATCAAACTGTTTTGCTTCTTCGTGCCTGTTGGGCTGAGACTTGTACACGAATTGTCCATGGATTCCTTGAACAGATGATCGCAACAGTTCGTCACTTTCTCCATTTACAACGTAAACGCCTCCGGAGTAACGTTCCAGGTTGCGCCAAGCATATTCGAAGGCAAGAGATGACTTCCCGCAGCCCCCAAGCCCGCAAATACCATGAACTTTAGTCCTCTTTTTACACCCTTTTAGAACATCTTCTGTGGTGGTGACGTCTTGAAAAGCATTGTCCAATGATTCTAGCTCCTTTTTTCGGCCTGTAAAATATCCATTTCTCTCTAGCGCACCAAAGAACGATGGAGGGTTGACACTCTGTTGACGTTTCATAGCACTGCAACTTAAATCTGCCATTTGTTGCTTCAAGGTTTTCATCTCATGCTCCATTTGTTGAAATTTCTGGGGAAGTTCCAGTAGCTCTTCGAGATTTTGCTTTACTTCAAAGACCTGCGATTTTAGTGAATCGTACTGTTCCTTAAACTGGCAAACAAAATCTTCCAAACTGAAGGAAAGCTGCAACACTCCATTGTGTACCAAGCTCAACAGGGTAGGGTCTACAGGGCAGTTACCACAGAACGCAGTGCCTGTCAACAGAACAACTCAAAGACCTCAATGACGTTATCATAAATATAGACGTTCATGACAAATGTGAAGTTTCTGCAGAAGGGAAAACGACTTTGATTAACTGTGTGCTCCACTCACCAGGTGAGTGTTCGCACGAAAACATGATGTCCTCCTACGTCAAAAGATAAACGATTCTTTGATTGCATAACAAATCGCACCTTTCTTAGAAAAAAAATAATTATGTCAAATTGTTTGGTGTTTCATTAGTGTTCACATAAAAGAACATTTCGTGGCCGCTTGGAGATACGAATTTTCTCTTCTCGTGTTAAGAGAAATTTCGTATCTCTGTGCGGCCATGTATAAATCTGATTCACTAAATGTTTTTCCCGAGGTGTCTTAATTTTGCTCACCCGCAATCTCTTGATTCTTGATAATGGTATTTGCAACTTATGGACTAGTCTGCCCGCTCTGGGCTATTAAAATATCAAAAGCACCTTCGCCTAGACTTCTATTTGATACAGTAGGAATGTGATGCAGAAAGAAAAGGTAGCATAGAGCACTTCCTAAAAATCGCGACGGCAAATTGTCGGCTGGCGACTACATTGTGTATATTTATACACGCATTGAAAAAGAATACCTGATTTAACGTAACTTAAAAACTTGCAATAAAAAAAATACGAAATAGCATCCTTGAAAACCCAAGTAGCGTTCAGGTTCAGGGCGTGACTTTAAAGTCACTTAAAATCACGATTCATTAAACTCAGACATATCAGGGGCACCCAACGTCAATTTTCGGAAAATATCTGTTAGGAAGACGATTTGAGATCTAGAATTTTCGGAACATTTGTTGTACAATTTCTTGCTTGCCTGCCTCTCCTAGGATTTTCCAACATATAAACAATGGTATAATTGCCCATTTTTAACGGATTTTTACCCCAAAAAGATCAACTAGAATTTTCGGGAGCCTTTTTTCTGGCTGAAATTCTCGAAAAGGTAAGTTTTGATCCCTATAATTTTCGGATCACTAGACTTTCAGCTAGGAAATCCGAACAGATGAAAAATTTTTAGCTCATAAAAATATGCCTATTTACCGTTTAAATACGAAAGTACGTTCATCAATGATATGTTTAAGTGGTTTTGAACTATATTCGCATTGGGTGCACGTGACATATGCGTTGACTAGTTGGCCGTAGATTTACTACTTATGACTACTTCTCCAGATCATGAGTTTACAGTACTGTAATATCGAAATTCTTCGTTTGTGTTTTTTTACGGCCCACTATAGATGTCTACAAAACAGTTTCTCCTTAGATCTTAACAGAACTCAACAGTTCTGCTAAAGCCTATGTGTAACGGCCTTTTTTCAATCTCAGTACGGTGACTCCTGGTCATCTCGAAAACACGTCGTTTCGCCAACGTCCCGTTCGGTAACGTCTTAAATCGTTTTGCTTACCAAAAGAAACAAGCACTACACATGAATGCATCCTTCAATTATGACACCACGTCCGATGCGCATGTGTATACACCTCGTTCTCGCGAAAGGAGTAAGGTAACTGACCTAAAACGTTAACGAAACGACTTAAGACGTTAGCAAGAAGGGCGTGGGCGAAGCGACCGGTAATCCCCAGGATAATTATATAATTCTTTCAGATGACAAAATGTCTTTTTCAACAGGTTCCTCGATGCATAACGCAAGGACGCACTCAGAATTGCTAGCACAGGACGTACTCGTTGGGGCTTTTTTTGAGGGGGAATCACATTGATATGGGGGGGGGGGGGACACTGATCTTATCGCATGAAAACAATGTGGGGAATAAGGTCGGGTATTTTTGTTAGGTGAATTAACCAGTTTGAATTGGTTTGTTAGTGCCTTCTCTACTATGCACAATTAGCGCACCAAGAGTGGCAAGAAAAACAAGAATAAGTGGACCAGAACTTGGACAATCGTCTGATGATGAATATACGACAATGACAGCAGCATGAGATAAAACTTGCATAATTCCTTTGCAATCAACTGTTTATAATCACAGAAATACTTCAATAAAATTGATTTTTAGTCTATTAATGAAAACACATCATAAAAAAGAATAAAAATCTATGACATTTTCATACCCTAATAATGACCTTACGCACACAACTTTAAATAAACTATGACATCATCCATCTAATACCTGTTAAACCGGAAAATCACCTACAAATGGCGCGCAACGCAGGGGCGGATCCAGGCCTTCAGATAAGCGGGGAGGGGGCCTGGCCTCAGGGCACTGCAAAGTATGATATCATCAGCACTTATGTCCTCCCCCCCTAAAAAATTGATGAGATTCCTCCTCCAAAAACGGCTAACCAGTACGCTCTACAGTACTAGGATAAACACAAATTAAGGTAACATAATTTGAAAAAAATACCTTTCGTTTCCCAGTCATTTAGCTCGGATAATAGTGTGGTTTCATCTGCTGTAGGAAGACCGAAAGAATGGACAAGCTCTCGCATTTCCTGAAAACAACCTTGGAACTTGACTGCGTCCCAGTCTGTAAAGTTACAGTGAGCCCATTCATTTCTTACATCCTCTCTTACAGTCTTAGCTGAGGACTGTGTTGCATTCGAAAAAACAGGTACTTCAACAAGCAGTGAAAGAACAGCAGACCCATCACACTTTCCATCAAATGCACTGAACTTGGCCATGAATGGTTGAAGGTAGAGCTTGGCAAAGTCAACATGACTTGATACCTTATAGTCAAATTTCGAAAAGTCAAACTTCAAAGGAGAGAGTTTGTGACTGATGTTACTATTGATGTTTTCATATTTTAGACGTTTGGGATGATTCTTGAGAATCCCAGGTGGAGTTTGGACGTGAATGTTATGGCTGGACTTCAAGCTCTGGTACTCTGCCTGTAAAGACTGTTCTACAAATGGTCGAATATGAGGCACCAGCTTGTTGAAAGCAATCCCAACAACTACCCATCGCTTCTGATCTTCTGATATATTCATGGCATCTCCTAAAGAATATCTATTGAAAACAAATGTTTTACATTTTAAGGTCAATGTAAATTCCTTATCTGACAATTTTTTGTATTGATCTCCACTTGATCATCACCCCCTTTGTGTAGCCTGCTACTAGTTTTAAGAATACAGGTAAATCTACATTATAAACTACACGGGCCATCTTTCAACAACAGATTTTACTCCGTGCTTTTATTACATGAAGATGTGCTTTTCAGTTTAAGATACTAGGCTAGCACATATTAACAACAAGTCCGCACATTCCAGATGTCATCAGAACATCAAACTAGATCAAAAGTAGTTTAAGTGTCCGGCAGCCCTGTTCTTATTCTGAACTATGAAATGTGACCTTTACTCCAGACCCACTTTCCTAAATTGCAAAGAGGAGTGCCGCTTATTCTGCACATCCCAAATCATAAATTGTTTCGAGTAAAAAATGTATAGATTACACAAATGAACAACACACAACAACAACAACAACAACAACACACTTTATACATACTATGAACTTGAAATCCCTTGTCTTTTTTCAATTGTGTGTTTTGGATATCTTTTAGGTATACAGTCATGCCAGGTCAAGTGTACCCCCCTAGATGCCATTAATGAATCAATTATTTGAAAAATGAATCCACTAGTTCTTGCCGCAACCAGTATCAAATTTAAATCTACATTACTGCATGGGTAATGAGCAGCATATATAACAACTCTCCCAGATTCTATGATTTTGCTTGGACAGCTTCTGAGGCATTTTAGCATGAATTTCATCACTGAAAATGATCATTTCTGCATTACAGTATATGACAAAAGCGAATTTTTGAGTGTGTTCTTCATGTAAGACTTCATATGATGTCCTACATAACCAGGTCCAGAAAGTATCCATACCATACCATGGACAGCTTTTCAGAATTCTGAAGGCATCTTACAACTGGAAATCAAAAGAGATGGGGGGATACTTCATGATTGGAATTTTCAAGAGATGTGGGGGGTGTTACACTGTAGATCTGGAACTTCCCAGGGCAGGGATCAGTCAAGAGCGTATTTAATTCCTTGAAAACGTTTATTTTATGGGCTTAATCAGGTCGCAAATAAAGCAAAAACTGACAACACTGCTGACAACCGTGGAAGCAGAACAAAACATCGCAGCCTCATCAATTTTTTACTCTCATCAAAGCAGCCTCATAAATTATTTTGTTCATTCCTTTTTTCCGTGTGAAACATGGTCTTTTGACTGAGCATCATTAAAATATTGAAGCTTATGGTATTGGGAGCAACTGCTGACCACGCAGCCTAAAATTTAAGATAATGAAATGAAAATGCACTTGATCATAATGTCTTCCGAGTGAACACACTTTCATCACAAGCGATTCTTATTTTAATGTTCGGTGAAAGTTTGGGCAATGTAAAGTTAATGAAGGTTGCATCTCCTCAACAGTGGTAAGAGAAAACTTCTATTTAAATTTTTCATATTTCCGGAATTTCTGGAGTCATAGACTCTCTCTGCAACAAGCTGTACTGAAGTACAGGAGTAGAGTCAGATTTGAATTATTTGGCATGAAATAAGTTAAATTGGACAAATTTGCAAACCCCTGGCTGTAATTCTAAAAGGTGTGAAGAAAAAAATGGAAAATCTGAATGGAAGGGGGTGTTAATGGTTATGGAATTCCGAGGACATACTTACATACATAAAATTAAATACTTTGCCTTTGAATTCACTGGTCATTATGCATACAGGAATTACTACCAATGGATTAACTTCTGAGAAATAAATTCATTAATAGAATCTTGGAAGTAGGCTTGACCTGGCTTGACTTCTATCCATATTCTGCTAAATAACCTTGCAAACTCAAAGACTGTTGTGTGAATAAGCTAAATTCAAATTTACTTCTCAAAGAACTAATTAGATTAGGGTAAACTGTTGGCCTAGGTCTCTGCAAGAGTTATTCTAAACACCACAACAGAGTAAGACTCTTGTTTTGGGAACAGGCAGTTTATTCTATTATCATTAATTCCTACTTACATAATCCACTAGATATCTAATCAAGAGTTCATGTTTGATACACTAAAAACTATGGCCCAAGCCCAGAGGTAGAAGTAGTGGAAGGATTAGTGTTGTGAAAGTGGTGTGGAGTATGTGAAAGGATAGCTTTACTTAGCATGTTAGCCAGAATGAAGTATGGTGTCAGAGCACCAGTTGCCAAGGGCTTTAATCAATTCAATGGGTACGCCAGCTTGGTATGCAAGGGATGCTCCAGCCCTGTGAAAAGAGTGCCCTACAAACAACTTGGGGTCGAAACCAAGGGACGTAAGATGAATTCGCAGGGTGGACACAAAGGAGCCATAGGTAAAAATTTTTACAAGGTGCTTTTGGTCTACCCAGTTGAACGCTTGAGAGTCTAAAGCAGACACTGCGCTGGTAGAGCAAAAGGCATTTGTGATGGCTGCTGTGGGACATAGTTTGGAACGGGGAATGCAAGGGAGTGGAATTTCTACAATCCGTTTAAGAAATTTTATGGTCTATCTCCAACAAATAGTGATGAGTACCCCCCAGGGAAGATTTTAAAATCAGCCTTAGCCAATTGCTTGCGCGGATTGAATGAGAAAGTTGACAAGGGTAACAAATGGGATTTACGGAACATCCCATAGAAGGCAACTAAACAAATAGCCCAGAACGAAGCATCTGCACTGTTACCCAGGTCAAGTCGATCATGAAGTTGTCAAAGCATGGCTGGCGTAATTGGCTGTTTTTGATTTTTTGTTAACCCCTTAGATCGATTAATGCCAGTCAAATGGGACTTAAGAGGCCAGTTATTGAGCAGTGGGTTAGGTAGGCCAAGTTCTTTGTGCAAGACACCAATGATATTCAAGCTTAATCTTGCTTGCTTGCTTGCTTGGTTTCTAAGAGTGCAATTGGTCTAATAATATCAAAAATTAAGCAATAGACTACAGGCTGGAGTGGTGTATTATAACTGGTTATCAGTATGGTCGTAAGACTCTCATACAACATATTGCCCAATTCTGAAATAGGACAATTCCCATACAACTGCCTGCCCGCAACCCAGACCTCTCCGTTATTAGAGTCTAGATTCATATCAATGACATTAATATTCACGATATTTCATTTAAGACAGATAATAAATGAGTGGCTAAAAAATTATTAGCCTTAGCAAAATTAATAATTCATGATGTCTGAAGATGTTAAGAATGAATATTGCTATGGATTGAGCAAAATTGGAAATGGTCAAACAAAACCTTTCCTTGTACTTTGTGTGTAGTTAGTACTTCAGATGAAAGTATTCACTGTGGCATTTGTTTGACTTCTTAGAAAAACCTGCACTGGGCATCAGGTGGGCCGGGAGTTTGGACCAAAAATTGCATTTTTTGGGACAATTTTCTCCTTGAAAATTGGAACTATGTTAGGTAAATAATTCAGAAAGTAGAACAGTTAAAAGATCTGTTTACATGATAGAAAAATACCATCCTTCCTCTCAATAAACATGTCGTCAATTTTTCTCTACGCCCCTCCCCCTGACGGCCCCTGTTCATTGTCATTTACAAGGGGGGAAACGTTTTTTGACAAGGCTAAAGAATAGACATTTTTGAACACATTTTTTTCTTACTAGCACTCTGATTTAAATCAAAATTGAAACAAGATGTAAATACTTCACCCTTCGTGAACCATTTCATGCTTAAAAATCCGTGGGCACTCAATACATTTTTGCATGCCAATCAAATGAAAATGTATATCTGAGACAAAATAGTAAATTTTTGCAACTTTTGTTCCCTGCTATCTTTCTTTTAAATAATGTCATTGGGGCAATGTTAAGCAAGAACGTTGAATGGTTCCCATAGATTCCATTCCTTTACGTTTTACAGTCAGTCAGATCGAGCAGATTAACGATTTTTTGGTTTACAAAAGCAGGAATTGTGCGGTTGGCGGTTAATTTATGCAAATTACTACCTGCAATATAACTTGGTAGGAAAATCTAATTCGCCATTTTCCAACAAAATAAATCACTTCAATGGAATCATTAATAGATAACTGACACATGACATACCATTAACAAAGCGATCAATGTGAGAAACATTGCATTCAAATCCCTTCCCTCATCTTCAGTGCATATCTACAAAGTTTCCTTTCACACTGACACCCTGCCAAATTACTGCAGCTGCTTGTGATATTTTCCTTACCGGGTATGAAAATGGTACTCTGTTGGATTCTCTTACATGTCCAACACACTGTCTTCAAGGTAATGTATCTTAGTCACGCAATGTACCACATCACAAGTGCTGCACTGATTTTATAATTCTTCTTTCCTCTATATAAATATTAGAATCTTCATGAATTCAAGTAAGTTTTATTAAGCATAAAATCAGAAAAACATTGTACCCAATTCTATGTAAATTTAGAAAGAAAGTGCCATTTGATCTGTTCGGTTGGACAGCTTGCTCAATTAAAAGTTTCAAAGCTGACTTGTCTTCCTGAATTTGTATGAAGGCCTTCTCCCACAGAGAACAAGTCAACAAGGCGAAACTGTAAAACCACTGGAGTTAACGAAACTGAAGTGTGAGTCACATTTTTGGTGGCAGTTTCGTATTTCGTGTCATGCAAGGTGGGAGACTATTGCACATATTTACGTTGTGTTGTTCTAACTTTGTGGGATTACTTGACACAGGGGACCAGTCACACAACACGGTTTACACTCTTCATCATTTCATGCTTGGTATCTACTGTATGACTGTGAGCCAGTCCTGTAACGGGAAGCGGGTTTTGCCAAATCCCTGGCAGAAGAGATTGCGGCACATAAACAATTGTGCAAAAGGAAACTGGGCACTATTATGCTTCGCGTGCAAAGGAGATAATTCTTATGAAGACTGCACCAAAGTCATTCCTCAAGTAACCTTCAAGCTTAATTCTTAATGTCAATTTAGGGAGCATGAAACAATTCTGAAAGGCTAACGATTTGTTTAGTTCGGCTCATTTCAATTCTGCTTAGTTATAAAGTGTAATGAATTAAATTACATGGGATGTTCATGGGAAAGCTAAATTATATAAATTATATTTTTTGAAAAAAAAAAAACAAAAAGGAAAAACCCAGCTGACATTATGCTCAATAAAGCTTGAGTGAATTCTTTTTGTCTTTTACCTTGCATGAAATTGAAGTGCCGTCAAAAATTTTGACTCGGAGTTCAGTTTTGTCATCTCCTTCAGGACCTTCAGCTGGGATACTTGCAAATCTCAAGTAGGCTGATTAGCGGTGGAAATTTTATTAACAATAATTTCACCTTGCTCTGTATAGGAGCAAGGCGTCCTTACAAATTCAGTAAAGATTGAAGTCCCGGGGATTCTCAACAAATTTTATACTGGGAGGCTCCACCCCGAGGTCCAACCCCTTAGCCTTTTATTATTTTTGACAGAAAATGTACCCCTTCGGTAAACCTTCTATTGGCAATGGTACTCCTTTTACATGCCTAGTTTAGAACTTTGCATCCCCCTTAACTGCTGTTAATGCGCTGTCTTTAAAATATGAATAAATCACAGAACCAGACCCTTTACTCTGACAGCTCTTTTCACAGCCATGTAATGCATCGATCTGTAAGCCCTTTTGGGGCTTTTTTACCAACCAAAATGACACTCCCTACCCTTTCATATACTTCAACAAGTGAGATTCCAACCCTCTCATATACTTGAAGTCTGAAAATGGTTCTCCTTTTGGGTGGAGCCTACCCATATAAGCCATTTTAGGGAGTACCCTCTGGGATTCAAGATGGCTTTGAATTTTGATCAACAATCAAGGCTGCTGCCTAATGGGCGCCCGGTCGCCAGAGGCGCCTACAATTTACCCTCAGGCGACCAAAATTTCATATAGGGAGCCCGAATGGGCGCTTAAAACTTACGATTTTCAGGCTAACTTCCAATGAATAAACAACAAAATTCCCTGCTCATTCGAATTCTGCACTTTTGAAACGAAAACGGGAAACTTTTGGTCGTTGGCCGTAGGCAAAAAAAGTATTTCTGCCAATAAAAGACAAACAAACAAGCACTTGTCTTGATATTTGCTTCTGTGACTTCCGCTGCAGTGGATCCCTGAGTGGATCCGTTGAAGTTTCTCCTCTGAAAATGGCATCAAATGAATTTAATAGTCTTTGAAAAACCTTTGACATTAAAATCATGACTTTTCCCCCAGTGTTAAAAATGTTAGGTCGCTATTGCATGAAATTGTACGTAAAAACTGATAAAAAGTCGCGATCCATGGAAAAGCAAGTGGTTTCAAATTACTCGTTACATTTTTATCTTTGTAAGTTTGTACCATTTTCTATCTTGCTATGAACATGAAGGGTACACTCGGAGGTTTCTTTTATCATTTATTTAGCATTATCTATGCCTTCCTATTTTTTGCTGTACGTTTTGTGGTAACTTTTGAAAGGCTTGCAGAAACATTCAGTTTTTTAAAATGATTCACGGCGCCTATTTAAGATCATATTTCGATCTCTTTTTATTTTTAAGCTGTCGCACACAACACATGTAAATACAAACCTTAACAAATTAGTATAAAAACGGTTTTGATAGTTCAAAAGATAGACTCGATACAAAAATACTGAGCGAATTTTACAAACCTCAAGATAAAAAACCTTTCATTGGTCCTTTTTTATCGCCTAAAACCTTAAAAGTGAAGAATGCTCATCGCAGTAATTTTAAATTTTCCAATTTAAGCAATTGGAAAGAAGAAGCCTGAAAAAAAAAAACTCTTTAACTCAATAAATTGGCCTCGCTCCCAATGTGTGCATCGCTTCATATATATATAGCTCAGTTGGTAGAGCAACGCACTGGCAACGCGGAGGTCACGGGTTCGAATCTCGTTGAAGCCCTGATTTTTTTTCAGGCTTCTTCTTTTCAATTGCTTAAATTGGCAAATTTACTGCGACGATTATTCTTCACTTTCATCTACAACCCCAGTTCAAAAATGAATTATTTTCATATGCTTCACATTAAAAACTTAAACTTAACTTTGCTTAAATTATACACACAAGTGCTGTTGGTTGGTGCGATCACTGTACGTGTGAATGGTTATTGTTATGTTTTTCGAGAAATAAATTGTTTCTCCAAATCCTTTTAAGTGGTGAATATAAAAAATGCTGGTTTCTCAAAACTCGAGACTCGGTTTTGGCATTTCAAAACTCTATTCGTTTAAGTCTCGAGTATTCTTCCTGTTTTAGCTTGTCACGCAACGCGCCTTAGTATTGTGTGTCAGGTCAAATGGAGGTTTGGAGAAGTGTGAAGATCTGGTCGAGACTGTCAACTATCAATAGGGTCATTCTGGTGAACTAATTAAAACTAGGTTTAGATGCAGCATTCTGTTCTTGAAATACAATGAAGTAAGAAACCTCTATTTCAGAAAAAAAGAAGATTGGCCCTCGAATGTCAGTCGACCTTTTACTACACTACTATTTGTGCCCTACAGTTGAATAAATGATAAATTTGAGGCTGTTATCGATCAACCGATTAGGGTACCAGTTGTCATGTGCTAGAATTAAAAGTTTGACATGTTTAATAAAGTTACTGATTTTTTTAATTGCGCTCCTAGAAATGGGGCTAGGGCTTCTAACTTTTTATTTTAGGCCTCCCAAAAAACTTTCTCAGGCAGCAGCCTTGACAACATGTCCAATATAATTGAGCAGAATTGAAATGAGCTTAACTAAACAAATCGTTAGCATTTCAGAATTGTTTCATGCTCCCTAAATTGACATTAAGAATAAAACTCGTAGGATACTTCAGGAACGACTTTGGTGCAGTGGTCATAAGAAATATCTGCTTTGCAAACGAAGCATAATGGTGTCCAGTCTTCTTTTGAACAAATTGTTTATGTGCCGCAATTTCTTGTGCTGGGTACATTTGTATTTGGTCAGTTATCTGTTAATAATCCCATCGAAGCGATTTATTTTGCGGGAAAATGTTGAATTAGATTTTCCTGCAAAGTTATATTGCGGGTAGTAATTTGCATAAATTAACCGCCAACTACACCATGCCTGGTTTTGTAAACAAAAAATCGTTAATCTGCTCGATAACTTACTGTAAAACATAAAGGAATGGAATCTATAGGAACCATCCAACATTCTTGCTTAACATCGCCCCAATGACATTGGGTCATTCCAGAAAAAATCCACACCCCAACAACGGAAGGCACAGTGTTTTGACAAGTTCAAAGGCCCCCCCAACCATCTGGATTTCCACGAAATTGTTAGACACATAATTTTAATTTACACTCAAATGTAGAAGAATTCTTTCAGGCACTTAGATGATACAGTAAAAACCTGCAACTAAGAACCTACATTTTTAGGAGTTAGCCTAAACAGGTTCTTTTATAAATGGTAGTTAACAGAATTTTAATTAGGTTATTTAAGTTCTTAAAATGGGTTCTTAATCCTGGAGAAAAAACAATTAAAACATCTATATATATATTGCTTAGTATGCTTTGTAAGTCTACATATCTTGCACTGATCGTTTTTCTTTTTTTAAAAAACATTTTTACAACAATGGCAATCTGCTTTTTTTGCTTCAAGTATGATTCTTGCAATGCAGTTGTAATGTACTAGTATGATTTTAGAAAATAAGAATCTGTTTTAAATTTCTTAATTTTTAGGTTCTTAGTTGCAGGTTTTTACTGTACTTTTAAAAAGTCTCAATTTTCGGTGAATAATTTTATGTGTTTATTGTGAAAGTTAAGATTACATTTTCACATCTTTTTAAACAGGCTTACAGTTTTTACAAATAAGCTCACATTTGAGTGAGCTTCTCTTTTTTTTCTAGACCAGGCAAAATATACAGCAATATATACTACAATAAAGCTCAAAACTAACTACTGTAAAATTTTGAAAATAACTTCCTCCATGTATAAGCCCCTCCAAATATAAGCCCCCTAGACTCGTACCATAGAAAACCCTGTGTTAAATTGCTCCTCCTAATATAAGCCCCGCCAGGGCTTGTACTTGGAAATTGCCTTAAAATACAGCGTAAAACAAAGAAAAACGGTAAATTCCTTCCCTGAATAAGGCTAGCCCAATCTATTTTGAAACGCAAATTTCCCTCGGTACATAAGCCCCCCTGAATATAAGCCCCTCAAAGAGGGCCTTTGCAAAATACAAGCTTAGCTGGTGCTTATTTTTGGAATTTTACAGTATGTACTCGGATGAAAGGTTCTCTTCTTTATTGATAAAAGATGACTGCGAAAGAACGAAAAAGGACACATAGTGGGATATTACATGACGCGCTATACGGCTATAACGCTATACCATCATTGTTTGCTTTACTGTCTTGAATTGAGCACCTTTTTTTAAGAATTATGCGATTTTCCTTGACATCCTAAAGTTATTGCACGTTGCTTACTTTCCACAAAAGTAAGGAAGGCGAGCCTACGGATTGATTGGAACTTTCAAAATAAATGAGGTAACAGGTCTGTAGTTTGAAAGAATAATAAAATTTAAAAAAGCAAAGCAATTTTTGAAAACTTATTGATTGAAGCAATTGAAACATCAGTAAAATTGAAAGTAACCCCCGAGGATGTGTTTTTAGGTTCAGAGCCCCCTCCCGTCTGGATTTCCAGAGCCATTAACCCCCCCTCCTGTGCCTTCTGTCATGGGGGTGTGGATTTTTTCTGGAATAACCCATTATTTAAAGAAAAGATAGCCGCAAAAAAAAGTTGCGAAAATTTACTATTTTGTCTCAGGTATACATTTTCATTTGATTGACATGCAAAAATGGACAGAGTGCCCACGGATTGTTAAGCATGACATAGTTCACGAAGTGCGAAATATTTATATCCTGTTTCAATTTTGATCTAACTAGGAGTGCTAGTAAGAAAAATATGCTTTCAAAAATGTCTATTTTTTAGCCTTGTCAAAAAGCGTTTTTCCCCCTTGTAAATGACAATGAACAGGGCCGTCAGGGGGGGGGGGGGGGCATTTTTTTGTATTTGTATATTTCATTAAAATGGGGGGGTAAAAAAAAAAATTTTTTTTGAAAAATTTTTTTTTTTTTGGCCTGTAAAAAAGGTTTTTTCCCCCTTTTAAAAAGAAAAAGGGAGGGGGGGGGGGGGGGGGGGGGGGGGGCCTGGAGAAAAATTGATAACATTTTAATTGAGAGGAAGGATTATATTTTGCTATCATGTAAACATTTTTTAACAGTTAGTTTGCTTTCTGAAATATTTACCTGACCTTTGTTAGAAGTCAAACAAATGCCACTGAGTAGTTTCATCTGAAGTTAACTAACTACACACAAAGTATGAAGGATATGTTTTATTTGACCATTTCCAATTTTGCTCAATCCTTCGCGAGATTCGTTCTTAACGGCTTCCTGTGTCTGAAATTTATCTTACACGTTAAACTGGCAACTGTTTACGGAAAAAAGGCCAAATTTAAAAGAAAACAACATGAAAAGGCCACTGTGTGCTTGAACATGCTTCGCATCACACATTTGACCTAGTGTACAAGTAGAGAAGAATCCCTTCCCATTAATAGTTCAAAATGTACAAAATCAGACAAAATGGAGACCCATAATTCTATTTCCTTGTTCACCAATCTGTTTTGTAAACCCAAACTGGCAGGAAAACTACACATACAAAGACTAGTACAAACAGAAAATACCGGAAACATACCTCAAGAGTCTTGGCCTTCTTTGGTAGAGAATGATAAATGAAAATTCAAAAAGTAAAGCGCCTGCAAAAATGGCAGCGAGAAGATTCTTTATCCCATGAGACATCACGCGTTTGGAAGGTCCTATAATCACGCAATTCGTAATGTTCGGATTTAGAGTCACGCTATTTTGTTTCCAGTATGCAGTGTGCCATATTGCCAAGACCTGCATTAATACTACTATAAAAGCTGTAAAGGCCATTTGAGAGACATTACACAAACTCTAAATGGAAACTTGTCAAATTACAGAGACAAACGAATGCTCTCGTCTGCCTCCATTGGGAGGATATCGTGAGAAGTCACGCAAGAGCAGAGTGCTCGTGTAGCTCGCTATCGTGGCCACTCCCACAAATGAATAAACTAGAAGATTTGAATAGTGAAAAAAATATTCAAGGTAAAGGAGCGATTTATTTATTTGTTTTTTGATTAGAAAAGAAAGAAAAAATAAGCTTCAGCTTTCCCCTCTGAAATTTATATGGACCTTGATGTCAGTAATGCCTTTTTCTTTTCTTCAAATCTCGAATTTCTTGTTTTAAAGGATTTAACTGTAGACCTTTTAAAGAACGCCTTCGGTGAACATGTACTTAAAGAAGAAATTCATGAATATCGTAAACTAAGTTATCCATATCTTCAAAGCAGTAGCGTGATTAAGCCATTTTGCTTACAGTACCAACACAATTCAGCGGTCTAAAATATGGTCTAAGAGGAGAATCTTAAATTCAATCATCTTCTAGAAGCCAGTGTAAGTTTTTTCTGTTTAGTTTCAAAATTGTAGGCGGCTACTTTTACAGTCGTGTATCCGTCTAGAAAAACCTCTCTCTTAACTGCCATTTGCATATAACGGACACCCAAGTTTGTGTCTGCAGTTTTTAAGAATTATGCTTTGATCCTTTATAAGACGGACACCTCTCTAAGATAAACATTGTGCTGGTTCCAAAGTTCGGCCTCAGAGAAAGTTTAATGTATTAGCGTTCATAGTGTCGTAAAGGCTATTTTGGTACCCGGGTGCCCGTTTCTCGAAAGTCCCGGTAACATTTCAGCCAGGAAAGCTGTTTTACGTTTGCCATGTTTCCATTCAAGATCGAATTTTCATGTATTTTGAAAATGATACAATGAAGTTATCAATGAACGAAACAAAATTGCCTTCCAATATGCATATTTCTCTTTCTTCTTTATTCATTTGGAATTGAAAAAATAGATACGTAGTTTCATCGAAAACCTTTTCCGACTCCAGACTCTATACCATTTTCAGACCAAAACGGCACAAAAACCATACCCCTTGGGGCGGCACACACCTATGGCCTATATAAGGGAGTACCCCCGATTTTTGTGTTTTTCGGATGAGGACTTTTCTAGTTATCTTCCAACTTAAGTAGTCTTTTCTCGATCTTGTTATCGTTCCATTTGAGCAGCCCTGTTTCTATAGCTGAAAAGAGAACTGCGAGACTACAATCCTGGTTCGAGTTAAAACAACAAAAACAATCTTTATTTGTACTCACTCTTGCGCAAAAATTATGACACTTTTAATACACATCTTTGAAAGGTTATGAACCTCACTTAAAACTTGATTAGAGGGAGGCGGGGGGAGGTTGGGGAGAAACCTTTGTAAGGGTGTGTTAATGAATCTGTATTTCTGGCTAGCTGTAAATTCCAAACAAAAACACGTCAAAAACAGAAAGTGTTCCAAAACCTTTTGGCCTCCATTACAGTTGTCTCGTGTTAATGGAAGTCCGTTAGCATACCAAAAAACAGACCTGAAAAATCAGTGTTACTATATATTTTGTGAAACAGCTGAAAGGTCAAGAAACAGTACTCACCCTGAACTCAGTTCTACGAAATGCTGGATATTTTGCAATCATTCTTAGAAGCTACTCAGCGTCAAAACAGGAGAAGTAAGCCTTTTTGATTGGCTTATAACATTACTCGAGGTCAATCATGTGCAAAAATGATAAGCCTAAACCACAAAAAGGCTCCAATGTATTCAGACGGAAAGGACGTGTTGGACGATCCAAACTCATTCCAAACGTTTCAAATGAACTTAACTCACTAAGTTTGGTTCGTCTCATGAAAAGTTCGACTTTTGGCCTAGGCCTCAGAACCTAACTTGTGAGGCGTTTTCCCGCCTAAGTGCGGAACCGACGCAAACGGAATTTAAGAAAGTCTACAGACTAGACTGCAAACATTTATTTAAGTAACAGCTTTTACTTCCAAGAAATTCTAATTCCTTTTTAAAGATTTCTCGTTTAGGCTGGATGTAGACATCAAACTTAAAATGTTCCGAATCTAACGCTAATGTCCTAGCAAAACAGACTTTGCTTAGCTTTGAATTTAGCTGGTTTCGACGTCTGAATGACGTGAAAATTGTCCAGGTATTTCCTTTACAAGACTGCTAAATAGAACTGTCTCAAGAAACACAGTTAAATTATACAGACGCAGGTACAAAAAATTATTCAAAAAATGTACAAATTCCCTTACTTACACGAAAAACACTGTCACTTCTGTTTTAAGGCATACCTCCGTTTAAAAACCGTTCACAAAACAAAGTTAATGCCTTTTCCACCCAATTCCAACTACTTGAAACCTTGTCAATAGAGAAAACGCGATGGCTAAAAACAGTGACGGTTTGGGACTCAAGATCAAAGTTTGCCAAAATACTAGCTACCTTGATATCCATCATGCTTTCTTTGATAGGACTTCCATGAATCATTATGAGATCGTGGATTTTTGTGGAGCGAAGCACCGTAAAGAAATTCCGCTCTGGACAAGTTAAGAGACAGACACGGACTAAAACCTTTGTCGTGCCATCTTCATCTGCTGTAAAAACATTTACTGCGGCACAAACACACAAAGAACGTCCCGCTTCAACTTGAACACTCACTTTTACTGATGGGTTGACCAGAGGCCACAACGGTTCAGATTCTTTGTTGCCTTCAAGAATGGAGTTGCAAACAGCATAATGAAAATTCTTTGCGGTGTCAAAACACTGCTGGCTGCAATATCTTGCAACATAGCAACTGGGACATTCGATCCAATCACCATCCGACTGTAGATCCTGCCAGCAAGCAGAGCACACTGTCGGTGGAGATCGCTGAAATAGCTTGTCGGGAACATCATGGAATCTGTTGCCTGAAAGGAAAGGGTTCTTGAACTCATTGGCAAATTCAGCTATGTCCACTTTCGTTAAACTGAGAAAATTGAATAAGTAAAATATCATGGGAAATTTCTGAGTCCTTGCAAATAACTGTTTCCATTCCTTCTCCAAAGGGCAAATGTCTTTTGCACTAGCGGGAAAAACATTAGGGCCAACATTCCCTAGGAATTCGCATTTCTCAACCACAACATTCTCTTTGCCATTGAACATGATACGAAGTCCTCCACAGTAGTTGTTTTGAAGCACGCTTTCTTTGCATGTTAGTTTACTTCCAGCACAACACAAAATTCCCCAGCATAAATTTCTGAAAATGAAGTTTTCTTTCACTGATGCGTTTGCGTTTCGCAAAAAAATTCCGTGGCCTTTATTCAAAGCAAAATTACTTTTCAGTAATCTTCCATTACATCCTCCAGTGGCCATAAAACCCGAGAGACAGCTGGAATAAATTTCGTTCTTTTCCAAGTAAAAATGGGCTGGAGAATTTATAACAACACCATAAATATTGTGAGCAATGGTACTGTTACAAATACTTAAGTGGCTTTCAGTTGTACCTCCTTGAATTTCAACCCCAGGCCCCATACAACTTGCTATATTGCACGACCTCAATGAAACGGTCATTTTTTTAAGCTGATGCGACTGCACCATTATACCTGAACTAACAGAACCAGAGATAAGGCATTGGTGCATCACTAATGAGTTAACATTATAAGCTACCACCAAGGCACTAAGCTTGAGTTCTCCACCGGCGTTCACTTCCGTATTATCTTGAGGCGATCTTCCTAACGTTACCGAAAGCTGATCGTCGACTGGATGTAAAGGATTCGCGAAATGAACGTTTTCAAATAGAAAAGAGCCATTAGAGAAATAGAACCCTTTGCTAGAGGTAAGCGTCGCGAAACTTCCAGGAAGACAAACAAAATGATAACGTCCTCCTAAAACAAGCATCTCTTTGAAATTATACCTTCCACCTGCCAGAATGACAGTAAGCGAATCATTTGAAACCTGGCTTCCAGAGACCCGACTCTCTAGCTCTTTCAGCTGCTTAACTTGGTTGACGAATCTGTATTCAATTTGATCAAGCAGTCCTGCAACGGTTTTGAATGTACGTTGCAACTTCTGAAAACCATCTGGTTTGGAAACTGCAAACTTGAAATGAAGTACTGCCGCCGCTGCTTGAGCTCTGCTGGTGAACTCTGTTCTTCCAATTTCAACGAGTTTACTGAGTGCGTATGCCTTCCAGTAGTAACCAGGGTAATGCTCATTGTCTACGGTAACAGAAGCATTGAAGTCGTCAACTGCCGCTTCAGTGTTTCCCAATTTAAAATTTGCACTGCCACGGTTACAAAAAATTTTCCCAAGGGAACGATGGCTCGGTTGATTTACTCCAATTGACAGTTTAATAATTTCAGAGTACAAGTCAAAAGAGGTTTGAAAATCACCCCTGGCGAAAGCGGCGATTGCCTTTAGCTCTATCACTTCAACCCCGTCTAACAATTCGTTGCTTTGATTGTTGTCTACTGGATAGTCCATTTTATCAGCAACATTTTCAATAGGTCCCATTACCTTTTGAGCAAGGAGACTCGGATCCAGGAAGGGCATTAAGATCCTTGTTACTTTCATTAGCTCTTCGGCTTTGTAAAAACAAATGGGCTCTTTCACAGCGCATAAAATGTCTAAAACCAACTGTTGTAAGCGGTATCCTTCACTTAGCATTCCCAAAGAATAGCAATAGAGGGCTGCTTCACAAGATAACCTGGCAGTTTCTTCAGTGCGCAGACAGTCGGGGTTTACGGAAACATTTCTCCGCAGGGTATCAAGTAGGAAAAATGCGTTCAATGAAAGCTTTTTCCATCGTCGAACCTCGAGTTTGGCCTCATTTAAACTTAAGTTGATGGCCGGATGCACGTGAGCTATGCCACTAGGTGCATTAGCTATCCGTGTATCCAGTTTCTGACGCAAATCGAAAAGGAAGTCCGTCCCCCCAACACAATTGAGGAATGCATGGTGCAACATTCTTAAAGCAGAAGAAACAACCTCATCATTTCGGCTTTCCACATCATAATATTGTTTCAACGTCTCTTGAACAAGTCGATGGATACTTAAGCTGTTATCGGACTTGCGCTTGAACAGCGAAAACCTAAGCAACAAATCAACAATTTGTTTTGCGCCGATTGGCATTTTTAAGCAGTGCTTCAGGTGCTTATGTTCAATCTCTGGAGCGCCCACATTTAAGATTTCTATAGGAATATCGTCTGGGAACAGATACGTGGCAATTTGCATGAAGAAAGCAGACGCCTTTCCGAGTCCTTCATCTTTTTCGTCATTTTCTATATAACTGAAATTGAGAAGCCACGTAGTTTGCACCTCAAGACGCTCCTCACTATAGATCTCTGAACATGGTTTAGCGCTTTTTCTTTCCAACAGGGTGGACTTTTGAGAACGATACTGCTCAAGGTATGACTGAATTGGGCACTTTAATGCTTTTACGTAAGCAGCGGCTTGCTCTAAAGCCAAAGGTAATCCACCGAGCTCATGGGCAAGTTGTTTTACTTCTTGCTCTTGATCGTCACCGCAGGATTCTAATCCGGTGCGTTTCTTTAGGAATTCTGTTGATTCTTCGAGAGTAAAAGCATTCAACTCAAGACAGTTTTCAGGAGGAAGTTCTAGGTCCTCACACAACGCTTCAGAACTTCTACGGGAAGTAACAAGAATGTCACCTGTAGTTTTGTTTTTCCACTGGCCGAAAAACAATTTTCGTGCGCAGGAGCTTAGTTCCTTTTGATCCATGTTGTCTACAATTAAAAGCCACTTTTCTCTTAGATTACCCAGCCACGAAAGAGTTTCAGTTATTAATTGATTAAACTGTGTCGCCTCCTCGTGCTTGTTAGGTTGGGTCTTGTGTACATACTCTCCATGGATTTCTTGAAGAGACGCTCGCAACAAGTCGTCACTTTCTCCATTTATCACGAAAACACCTCCTGGATAACGATCCAGATTCCGCCAAGCATATTCGAAAGCAAGAGACGACTTCCCACAGCCTCCAAGTCCGCAAATACCATGAACTTTAGCCTTTCTCTTACCGCTTCTAAGACCAGCTCCTGTAGTGTTAACTTCTTCAAAAGCTTTGTCCAACGATTCCAACTCTTTTTTCCGGCCTGTAAAATACTCATTTCTGTCCAGCGCTCCAAAGAACGATGGAGGGTTGACACTTTCTTGACGTCTCGCTAGTCTGCAACTAAGATCTTCTACCTTTTGTTCCAAGGTTTCCACCTTGTGTTCTACTTGTTCAACTTTCTGGGGAAGTTGGAGCAGCTGTTGGAGGTTTTGCTGCACCTCGTAGAGCTGTGATTTTAACAGGTCGCTCTGCTCTTTGTACTGGCAAACAAAATGATCCAAATTGCAGGAAAGTTGCAACACTTCATTTTGAACCAAGCTTAATAGGGAAGGATCTACTGGAGAGTTACCACAGAACGTTACGCCTGTAAACAGAACATTTTAACAACTTAAATAACGTTACTTGGAATAAGTCAGATAAAAAGTGGTATTTAGTTTTACAATCCTAAATGTGCCCAAGGTTTAGAATATTTGCGCAAGCCATCCATACGGCACAAGGAATTCTCAGATGACTTCTCGTTTCAAAAGTTATTTCATTTTAGCACTCTTCAGATTTATTAAGCTATTCCTCAGTCTTTCTGAAACGGCTTCAACGGGTCCTGTTTAACAGGTGACAGAAAAAACTGCAGTTGTATATTTACACCTCTAATATTTTCAAGATACCTCCATTTTTCACATTAAATGCAGACGTTGAATTTCTGGCTTGACTTTCTTTATGCAAATACGTGAAAGTTTCAACATCCGATGAAAATATCATAGAACCTTAAATTTTAGGCTTAACTGCTCAGGACTAGTGTCTTTTACCAATACTGGCAACCACAAGGCTCAATTTCCGGCCGTTTGAGGAGTAAGGTTTGCATCCTACTCCCAAAAAGGCTGGTAGTCAAGCTTAAGCAATAATATGAGGACACGAAAAAATTGTCACAAAAAATCCTTTTTAGGCGACGCTAAATTAGACAACTTCTAACAGATAACTAAGAGGGCTACTAGGGTATTACTAGGGTAACGGTTGCAGGGATCAGGCTCGTTTCCAGGCTCCTTGTCTCTTCAAAGAGTAAGAGCAGGGGTGGTGCAGTGGTGTGAGGTAGGTACTTTAAGTGTATCAAGAATGCATTTAAAATGATGTATTAACATGTGGTGAGAGCACTCGCTTCCCAACTATAGACCACTGCAAAAAATACATAATATTCTCAAATTGAAACGACAATTTTGAGAATATTATGGTATTTTTCACAATAGCTTTTCTGGCTCAGGTTCGAATCCAGGTGTAAATGCTGTATGTGGGCTGAGTTTGTTCTTGGTTCTCTCCCTTGCTCTGAGAGGATTCTCTCTGGGCAATCAAGTTTCCCCCTCTCATACAAAACCAACACTTCCAAATTCCAGTTCCATCTGGAATGCACAAGGAACATTCCTACGTGCTCCATGGGTAAACAAATTCCAAATTGCAATCAACAATTTTCTTCTTTTAAAAAAAGCAATGGAAAAGAGGGTTTTTTATGTTTTTATAACAAAGTTGTGACTTTAAGAAAATACTTAAAGATAAACTACCTTTGTTCTTCCAGTCATTTAGCTCGGATAGGATTTTAGTTTCATCTGCTGTGGGTAGACCCAGGGATTGGACAAGTTGCTGCATCTCCATAAAACAGCTCTGAAACTTCACTGCATCCCAGTCTGTGAAGTTACAGTGAGCCCACTCATTTCTTACATGTTCTCTTACTGCCTTAGCTGATGACTGTATTGCATGTGAAAACACAGGTACTTCACCAAGTAGTAGAAGAACAGCAGACCCATCACACTCACCATCAAATGCATTGAACTTGGTCATGAAAGGCTGAAGGTAGAGCTTGGCAAAGTCAACATGACTTGTTACCTTAAAGTCAAATTTCGAAAAGTCAAATTTGAAAGGAGAGAGTTTGTGACTGATGTTACTATTGATGTTTTCATATTTTAGATGTTTGGGATGATTCTTGAGAATCCATGGCAGAGTTTGGATGTGAATGTTATGGCTGGACTTCAAGCTCTGGTACTCTGCCTCTAAAGACTGTTCTACAAATGGCCGGATATGAGGCACCAGCTTGTTGAAAGCAATCCCAACAACTACCCATCGCTTCTGATCTTCTGATATATTCATGGCATCTCCTAAAGAATATCTATTGAAAACAAATGTTTTACATTTTAAGGTCAATGTAAATTCCCTATCTGACAATTTTTTGTATTGATCTCCACTTGATCATCACCCCCTTTGTGTAGCCTACTACTAATTTTAATAATACAGCCATTTTTCAACCACACTGGCCATCTTTCAACAACAGGATTGATTACCTGATTTTGCTAAATGTGCTTTTAAGGGAGTGGTCATCAATTACTGGAGGAAGAGGGATGAAAAAAATAAAAAATGAGGGCCCAGAAATGTGACCCTTCCTCAACTTTTTGTCTAAAAACTCTAGATCTTGACCCTCCCCAAACCATCAGCCCAAACATTATGACCCCCCCCCCTGCCCTTGAGACATTTTCCTTTCAATTGATCAATTCTGTCATAGGAATAAATCTCGACACAGTAGTGTTCAATAGTCCTGCTCTAAGGACACCCGCTTAATACAGACACCCTAATTATTAAAAGGACAGTTTCATTTGCCCCGATAATTTAATATTTTTAACACAGACACCTGGATAATACTGACACTATGGCATATCCCTCTGGTGTCTACATTAACCAGGTTCCACAGTATCTCTGTTACCATATTGTCACAATGGGCATTGTCTTTTGCAATCATCCTCATGGCGGAGATCAAAGCAAGTTTTATTAGGCAAAGCAATACAAAGATAATTATGAATAGGAAATATCTTTCAATGATGTTTTCTCCCTTTTAAAAGGACAATAATAATTGAAAAAAAGGAAAATCTGTTTGATACAACAAGCTCATTAATACATTCAACCCCAGGATAAGAACATCACAGCCAAAATAGCAGAGAACAAATCAGTGTAGAGGTGAGAGATTCACAGAAGAATCCATCTTGGTCCATCATGGACATCAAAACCCACCACAGGCCAACTGAAACCTTTCAGCACACACACTCTACCTTTTGTCACCGTCCAGGCATAACAGTGCGACTACACAAACCGAGGCAACCCAGACAAAATTTTGGGACAAATTTTGAAATTAGCCAATCACAAGTTGAGATCTAAACAATGAAATTGTGCATAATTGTACTCACAGCAAGTTAAAAATACGTTGCGAACCATATTTCTAAATGATATAAGAAATAAGGCATTGTGATGTTTGTGTAAATCAGGCTGAAAATGCCTCCAACCAACCAACCTATGCCACTGATATTAATATTATAAAGGAAATAAAGGTAGATGTAAAGAATCAACCACAAGAGGACACAGAAAAAATCTGAGCCCCAGATGGGATTCGAACCAACGAGGGTCGTGTGTTCGAATCCATCTGGGGCTAAGATTTTTTCAAGCTGAAAATGTTTTAACAATGTCTGGGTTTGCCAGAATCAAAGCAAGCAGTTTAGAAATTTTGAGCAATCTGAACTAAAGATGATGGCCACTCATTTCACAGCAAACAGCACTCAGCAAGTGAATCCCAGTGTCGCTGATTTGCAAGCACTATCAACAACGATATGGGGCTGGTTATATGTAATGCAAATGGTAGTGATGAAAACGAAGACCCCTAAAACAAAGACGGAAGACCAAAGACCCCCTTGAAAACAAAGACCCCCTCAAAAACGAAGACCCATGCGAAAACCCAATCGATGTGTAAAAAACACCATTAAATCACACAAGACCACAAAATAGTTAATAGGTAAGTGAACTTAATAATCTAGCTTCCAGTAAACGATCACACCCGGGATGCAAAATTCCACATTATATGAAGTGTATCGTTAATTTCCTATACTAAGGAATTCCCAACAGATACTAGTTACCCTCTATTGTTAACGAATTGACTTTAAAATTGGGAGAACTGTCTCTTCGAGAGTCATTGATATTTCATTCCTTCGAAGACTGTTTATAAACGTGTAGCTGTGGTGTTTTTTCTGTTATTGAACGATAGTCAAGCTCAAAGATTATTCTTGGTTTGCAACCGCATGACAAGGCGCCCATGTTGGGGGTCAATACAATAGAAATTTTGCTTGAAAAATTTACATGAAAATAGAATTTAGTTCCCAGAGGAGACAAATGCTTTTGTTCTTGACCACCAACATGGTCGCCGTGACGTCACGTGCAAACCAGCAATTAGCCCCTTTAATAGCACTAATTAATGATTCATGGTGTCTGAAGAAATTAACTTTCTTGTGTTTGAAACTTACGCGTTAATTCGAGTAACCGTTCACGGAAAAAACGTGAAAAAAAACCAGAATTAAAAAAAATCAATATAAATGGCCACTATATGCTTGACGATCCTTCCTATCACATATTTGATCTGATTTAGAGCAGAATTCCTTTCCACGTGTCCAAAATGGCGAACCATAATTAGTTTAATGAAGGCTTAATTTTTCATATTGCTGTGATCAACACTCTGAATAGCAGGCCAGTTTTATCTAAACTACAATTGCAGAAAAACTACACACAGGGAGCCTAGCATAAACACAAGTAAAAATAACTTGAACCTACCTCTTACATTGGAAGAGTGTGGCAAAGTCGTTCGAAAAATGGTCGCGAGAAGATCCGTATCCCATGAGACTTTACGCGTGTGGAAGGTCCAATACAGTATGTCACGCAATGTTTATAGGGAGTTATCTAGCGTCACGCTGTTTTGATTCCGGCATGCATTGTGCTGTGTATAACATACCTGCCTTAAATGTACTTATAAAGCTGTAAAGTCCTTTTGATGGGTGGTATAAAAACTCCAAATGGAAAAATATAAGTAAAATGTCAAATCACAGTGACAAACAAATGCCCTTACAAGCGTTCATTCAGGGGATATCGCTCGTGAGAATTCACGCGTGAGGAAGACTTGAGGAGAATGCTCTCAGGTTAAGAAAAGAAAACTTTCTTTTCTAATAATAAGCAGATAAATAAGTTGCTTCTTTACGGTAATCATTTTTTTTACTCTTCAGTATCTTCTAGTTTATTCATTGGACTGGTTGCAACAGGCACACCTGTATGACATCAAAATATGGCTCGTAAAACAATAGAAATGTGGTAGTTGGCAGTGGATGGGGAAAACAATAGAAATGAAGTCGGTTAGGGTAAGCTACTCCTCCGCAATCCAGTTATTTCCCTCCACCATCACCAGCATCATTTTTCTATTCTTTTCCCTCTTCCTCCACCGTCACCACCACCACATTTCTATTGTTTTCCCTCCTCCACCCCCTTATTTCCACCACTACTACCACCATATTTCTGTTCATTCCCCCCCTCCACCACTACCACCGCCACATTTCCATATTGGGTCCTATTGTTTTACGTGCTATTTTATGACGTCACATTTTATGGTCTCACAGGCAAGTTCGGTCGTCAATAGTACAAAGATGCTGGTACTTGTATACGTATATGTCATAATTTCGTTTGTAAAACAAAAGAAATATGGTAGTTATGTGGAGGGAAATCAATAGAAATGTATGTTAATGAAGGTGATGATGGAGAGAAAATAATGGAAATGTGGTAGTGGAGGTGGTGGCATGAAAAAAATCAGAATTGAATGCGGCGGTGGTGGTTATAGTAGGGGTAAAACAATAGAATGTGGTGGTGGTGGGAAAAGGTGGGAGCGGAGAGGGATAATAAGTTGTCTGCAATGAACAATGAAAGGTGAAGGAAATATAACATGCATAATTATGATGCGGCTTAGTAATTTAGAGTCACGGATCAACCAAAAAGTCTTCTTAGTTTTTAGTCAACCAATAAAAACACACAGGAGATTCATCGACCTGGATATGATCATAAAACCTGTCAAGCGGATTAAACCACCTAAAAATAGCACATGAACTTGAGATTCCCCTGCATTTTATTCATGAGATAAAGACAAAATGTTACGACGTCATCGGCGTTAATGTAATCCGCTTCACTCTAAAAAAGGATTAACTAGTCCGTAGCAGTATTCTACTTCGGTCAATCTTTATCAATAAGTACGTCACACTGGAGGCTCCAGACAAAAGGTTCAACATATGTTATAAGTTCGCGTGAAAACTTAGTGATGGTGATAAACCAAAATGTGAAGGACTTCTCACAGAAAAACAGTCTAGAAGCGGTGAAACAAATTGAATCCAGCAAATCAAATCAAAAAAATCCGGGGACGGACGGCCTTCCTGCTGAGTTTTCCAAGGTTTTTTGGAACGACCTCTCTCCCTACCCCCTATGCTCTCTAAACAGAAGCTATCGAACAGGTTAGGTAAAACGGGCAATATCTCTTTGATGCCCAAGAAAGAAAAAGCAATTGACGAATTGAAAAACTGAAGAACCATAACTTTATTAAAGTGTGATTAGAAAATGGCATCATAGGCATTACGAGGAAAAAAGTCCGAAATGTAGAAAACGTTTTTAACAACTGGCACAATAAAAATCAAACTTTAATTTCAGTTTAAACTTATGGTGACGTAAAACTGTTAAAAACCTAACTGTGTTGTAAAATTTCCAATTACCTAAAGTTTTCTCGCATTCAAGGACTTGCTATGGTCTCACTATCGCGTATTTTAAGACAGTACTTATTCATCTTTGACTTTTGGAGCCGTCAAGGTCCGAGGTAAGAAGTTCTTTATACGAACGTAAGGTTTCATCCACCAAATTCAAAGCATTTGGAACTTTCTCCAAGGGAAAAATACGATGAGTGTAAACTGTGATTTCGGATTCATGACCAAAGCTAGCTAGCGCACAAGCTGCCTTAACATCTGCTACACGGTCTGGGATATGAATGCCATGCGTTAATACAAAGCGGCGGATGAAAGGGCAGCCAATCCAAGTCCAAAGGTTCCGTTGAGGACATGCTACTAGAGTTAGCTCAAAGGAAGTGTTTGGGTCTTCGTAGTTATTTCGCGGCCCTAAGCCTGGTGCTAAAGCTAAAGAAGCAATGACACAGAGAAAAACGTCCGAGCCAGTTTGATCGTTGTCTTGTACGTGAAGTGATGTGCTACTTAAACTACAGAATTCTTTAACACTGTTCATATACTTGTTTGCTTCCAGAATGGCCTCACAGACAGGATAATGAACAGCTTTTGCTGATTCACAACACTTCTTACTACAGTACCGAGCAATGCGGCATCTGTAACACTCGACCATTTCACTATCCTCTTGCAAGGTCTTGGAGCATGAGGAGCAGAAATTTGATACAATATGAAACTGTACGTCAGAAACATCTGACACTTTATTCTCCATTTGCACCGGAGAGTTGAATTCCCCGATAGATCCACAATTTGGCAGGGTACCTTCAAGAAAAAACCACAAGTACAATAGCTCATTCTTCCGTGAATTCAAAATTGATTGTTTCCAATCAAGCTCCAGTCGTGAAAGTTCATTTGCAGCTGCAGGAAAAACAGCCGGACCTTTATTTCCTCTGAACACGCACCTTTGAATCGACACTTTTCCTTTACCGTTTAACAAGGTCCTAATGCCCCCCAAAAGATTATCTTCAAGCACATTCTCTTTGCAATCTAAATTGCTTTCACCACAACACAAAATTCCCCAACCAAGATTCTTTACACAAACATTTTCCTCTAGTACCGCGTTCGTCTTGTTTAGAAAAATGCCATGCTTTCCATTATCGAACAAAGTATTTCCCTTTAGCTTTCCCTCAGAAGCTCCGACGACCACAACGCCAGAGAGGTTGTTACCAGAAATGTAATTTTTCTCTAAACTGAAATGCGATGGAGAGTCTATAACCACGCCATATAAATTAGCGTACAGATTGTTGCACTGGATACTTATATGGCAGAAAGGTTTATTGTCATGAATTTGCAACCCTGGTCCGGAACAGGAGGTGACTTCGGATGATCTTACTACAACACTTCGTTGCTCATCAGACCACTGAGTGTTGTTAATCACTATTCCTGAGCACCGCAGTAGTCCTTTGATTTGACAGTGGGCAATAACTAACGACTTAACGTTGTTAGCCTCTATTGCAGGAATAGGCGTTTTTCCAGCTTCAGATGATAGCTCTGCCGTATTTGCTCTGTGTCTTCCTGTTAATGTTAGTGATTCCAGTTTCTCGGAGTCACATAAATGATTCGTAATGAATTCAATGTTTTCAAACAGAAAAGACCCCTGAGACAAACAAACCCCATTGATACAATTTAGCAATACTGAAGTACCAGGAAGACCAACAAAACAATACCGACCTCCACATACGACAAGCTTCTTCAAATCATAGCAACCACCTGCTAAAATGATAACAAAGAAAGAATTCCTGACCGCAGAAAGAGTTTCCAGTTTCTTAAGTTGGCTTACTTGAGACACAAACGTGTACTTCGCTCCAACAAGCAATTCAGGAAATTTGGTTTGTAGCTTTTTAATGTCTCCTGATTTGGAGTTTGCAAACATCAAATGAAGTATTGCCATTGCAGCTTGAGCTCTGCTCGTGAGCTCAGTTCTACCACTTTGTACAAGTTTACACAGTGCATACGTTTTCCAGTAGTATGCACGATAGTGCTGGATATCTACACTTGTAGCCGCGTTGAAGTCGTTAACTGCTATGTCACAGTTCCCCATCTTCATATGCGCAATGCCACGGCTGCAAAGTATCTCACCAAGAGGAACTAAGTGTGGCCTAATTCGATCAAAGTTTCCACGAATATTATCACCAAAACCTGACATTTGAACAATTTCAGTGTACAGATCCGCGGATGCGTGAAAGTCACCCCTGCTAAAGGCATCTTTTGCCTCTGACATAAAGGCTTTGACCGCTCCCCCGAATTTCTCGTTTGGTGTTTCCACAAAATGAAGATCGAATGTTTTGTTACACAATTCTTTGGTAAGAGGACAATATCCTAAGCTCGCTGAAAGGATTAAAGAATCGACAAAAGGAACGGGTATTCTTGTTAGCTTCATCAAGTCATCTCTATCATAACTAACTGGGTCTTCAACGGCACAAAGTACTTCCAGTGCTAACTGCTGCAATCTGTCACCCAAACTTTCCATTCCCAGAGAATAGCAATAGAAAGCTGCCTCACAAAACAACCTCGAAGATTCCTCACAAAGGAAAGGAGGTTTCAAGCAAGAATCCTCTAAGAGGTACCAGCAGAGAGAAAAAGCATTTAAGGAAAGGTTCTTCCACCGTTTCCCTTCACACTGCATCAAATCATCCGTGAAAAAACTGGAAAATGGAATCCCCCTGACGCCATTTTGGATTTTGCGGGCTAGATCTTGCCAATTCTGAGTGTGTACGTTGGGGTAATATGGCCCACTTTTGCAATCAAGGAATGCTCTGTGCAGAATCCTTGTAGCAGAAGATAAGACCATGTGAGTTCCACCTTCATTATCACAGCAATCTCTCAAGGTCTCTTGAACAAGGCGATGGATACTTAAAGTACCATCCAAATTCTGTTTAAAGAGAGAGAACCGAACAAGCAAGTCAACGATTTGCTTGTTACCGACAGGCATTTTCAAACGCTTTTTTAGATATTCGTGTTCAATCTCTGGAGAACCGGTGTTTAATAACTCAAGGGGAATCCTATCTGGGCATAAATATGCTGCTATTTTCATGAAAAAACCAGCTGCTTTTCCAAGATCTTTATCTTCCTCGTTACTTTCGATTGACGAGAAATTGAGAAGCCACGTGGTTTTAACTGCTAGGCGTTCCTTGTTGTAAATTTCTGTAAGCGGTTTTGCACTTTTTGTGTTTAAAAGTGTCCACTTTTGAGAACGATATTGTTGAAGATACGACTTAATGGGACATTTCAACGCCTTAATGTGCGCGGCTGCTTGCTCTAAAGCCAAAGGTAGCCCACCAAGCTCCAGGGCAAGTTCTTTTCCTTCTTTGTCCTGATCTTCACGACAAAATGCCAAACCTGTGCGCGTCTTAAGGAATTCAACGGATTCACCCAAAGCAAATGGATTCAATTCAAAACATCTCTCAGACGGAAGGTGAAGGTCCTCGCATAATGACCTGACATTTCTACGAGAAGTAACGAGAATGTCTCCTGACGAATTGGTTTTCCACTGGCCAAGAAATAGAGTCCATGCGCAGTGGCTAAGTTCCTGTTGATCCATGTTGTCTACAATTAATAACCACCTATCTTTCACATTACCAAGCCACGAAAGAAATACAGTCATTAACTGATCAAACTGTTTGGATTCATCAATATGATTAGACTGCACGTTATTTACAAATAAGACAAAAAGCTTTTCAAAAGACGCCCTCATCGAATTGTCACTCTCTCCATTCACCACATATACACCTCCAGGGTAACGTTCCAGGTTGCGCCAAGCATACTCGAAGGCAAGAGATGACTTGCCGCATCCTCCAAGTCCGCATATACCATGAACGTTAGCTTTTCTTCCTATTGATCCACGAGACTCTGGCATATTGTCGGAAACACTGAAAAATCTTTCTACTAAATTTTCAAGCTCTTTTGTGCGACCTGTAAAATATACATTTCTTTCTAGCGCCCCAAAGAAAGATGGAGGCTTAGCGCATTCTTGACTTTTCGCAGGGGTACCTTTAAGATCTGCAACCTCTTGTTTCAAGGTTTGTACGTCATATTCTACTTGCTTAAAGTTCTGGGGAAGGTCCAGTAGCTGTTGGAGGTTTTGCTTGACTTCCAAGAACTGCGATTTCAGTAGGTCGTTCCCTTCCTTGAATTGGCAAACAAAATCATCCAAATTGGAGTAAAGTTGCAGCACTTCATTGTGAACCAAGTTTAATAGGGTAGAATCTAAAGGGGAGTTAACACAGAACTCCGTGCCTGTAAGAAGAACAAGTTAAATACATTAGTGACATCAGTTTAACGAAAATAAAAGAAAAACTAGTAGGTTCAAATCCTTGATGTGAGACTGCTGAAATAGTTTTCAACAGCTTCAAAGCCTCTCTCCGGAGAGTTGAATTTTTTTGGTATTGTTTATTGATGTATTTAGCGGTAAGCGGTAAAAGCGGTAAAATCAAAGATAATGCTCAACGGTGCTGCAGTTTCTAATGTTGGGAACTCCCTCACCCTACTCGTGCTCAAAATATTTTTGCTTTGTGACTCAAAAAAGTTAATTTGACGACTTAAAAAAACAGATAGGAATGACATTGAACGTTGTGTACGTTTAAGTCCAGAAAATCTAACAAAAATGTTTAATAGAGATGTCTGACAGGTTTCATAACCACTTCACGTTATTAACGTGTGGTTTAAAAAACTACTTGCCCCTGTGATGCCACTATCCATTTTAATTCTTTAAATAAAATGAAGTTAAAGTTTCTGAACCACAGTCTGATTTAAATATATACAGAAAAACGATCCATAGTCTCATAAAACAGTTGACGATAACAATCAACTTTTGCTTCTAATTATTGTTCATACAGACAAGTACTAAGGACTGGAGCTTTTTACCAAAAGTAGCAATAGTGTGATGTCACAAAATTTCAACTTTTTACACAAGAGGCTTTTTTATAAGACTTTTCAGAGCAAGATATTTTTTTCCATAATGTTTGAGAGAGTAATGTCTCGCAGCTGAAGGGAGAGGGCCTTTGAAACGAGTTTCTCCGCCAATTACAATGGGATCTTTATTTGATGTCGCTGCAGTGTCTTTTCCTGTTGACGAAAAAATGGTCCAAATTTGTTTCCGAGCTAGAAGCTAAAGATCTCATTGGGGTCATAATGAGGTGGGTGCATACCTCTTGAAAGCCCACATACATCTACATTTACACCTACATCAACATAGATAAATTGCAAGATCCCGAAGGGGAAATGTCGCAAGTTAAAAAAAAAAACAGAACAAAAGGAAATAACAAATAAATGTATAATAAATCAAAAACACACAGTTAAAAGTCAGAGAATCATTCAGGTTAAGTAAAAAAGCATTTGCAGCAAGCTTAAAATTGTCAGTCGAATCAACATGTAGAGAGCTTCTACGAGGTTAACGTCAAACTAACTATCTGGAATACCTTTGTTGAAGTTTTAAAGAAGGTGCTTTCACTTGTCACCACGCATAATTTCTGCACATCAGGGAAGAGGGTTAGGAGGAATGCGTGGTTAACGTGAAGAATTTGTTTGTTTAACGGCGATATATTGTAGGGTGAAATTAGATACTGGTCAATAATGGGCAAAGAGGGTTGACAGCAGTTTGTGTTCACTAAAAGTGGGTTCAATAATAGATTCATAATAAATTCACGTGTATGGTATATGTAACCACAGAGAAAATTATTTTCAAAATACCTTTGGTCTCCCAGTCATTCAGTTCTGATAACAGTCTGGTTTCATCTGCTGGGGGCAGACCCAGGGATTGGACAAGTTGCTGCATCTCCTTAAAACAGCTCTGAAACTTCACTGCATCCCAGTCTGTAAAGTTACAGTGAGCCCATTCATTTCTTACATGTTCTCTTACTGTCTTAGCTGATGACTGTATTGCATGTGAAAACACAGGTACTTCACCAAGTAGCAAAAGAACAGCAGATCCGTCACACTTTCCATCAAATGCACTGAACTTGGCCATAAAAGGCTGAAGGTAAAGCTTGGCAAAGTCGACATGACTTGATACCTTGTAGTCAAATTTTGAAAAGTCAAACTTTCCGGAGGAGAGTTTGTGACCGCTGTTACTATTGATGTTTTCATATTTCAGATGTTTGGGATGATTCTTGAGAATCCCAGGTGGAGTTTGGCTGTGAATGTTATGGCTGGACTTCAAGCTCTGGTACTCTGCCTGTAAAGACTGTTCTACAAATGGTCGGATATGAGGCACCAGCTTGTTGAAAGCAATCCCAATAACCACCCATCGCTTTTGATCTTCTGATATATTCATGGGAATCTCCTAAGGAATATATTGAAAGCAAATGTTTTATATTTTAACGTCAATATAAATTCCCTCTCTGATAAATTTTTTCTATTGACCCCACTTGATTATCACCCCCTTTGTGATAGCCTGCTGCTAATTTAGATAAAACAGGCAAATCTATATTGTAAACCACACGGGCCATCTTTCAACAACAGGTTTTACTCCTTGCTTTCTTTACACGAAGATGTGCTTTCTTGTTCAAGATACTAACGCACATAAACAACAAGTCTGCACATTCCAGATGTCATCAGAACATCAAACCAGATCAAAAGTAGCCTCAGTGTCCAGTGATACGACACACAGGAAAAAAATTACCGATTCCCATTTTTGGATATTTTTGGGTATTTAAAGAATACCCATAAAAATCCCAAATTTGGCAAGGTGAGACAAGTCCCAACCAGGGAATTCCCAACCAAGTTCCCAGATTGGGACTTGTCTCACTCTTCCAAATTTGGGATTTTTGTGGGTATTCTTTAAATACCCAAAAATATCCAAAAATGGGAATCCGTTATTTTTTCCCGTGTGTCGTATCAGGGCCAGAATAGACGTTGGTCTGAGTGTTGAATCTACTGAATCGTAGCCATCAGCTACCAGCATCGTACAAACGACTTATTGACGAGATCAAGCAAAACGAACTACAAGAGAACGACTGGAGAACTGACAATTTGACTCACAATAGACGACTGTTTAACTGTGACAATAGACGGATCGAAACGCACCAGTGACATTACGAGTCTTTATAGCCAATAACATCACAGCTTAACTGACAGACGACCAATAACATCGCGACGTACTCGGATCAACAACCAGAGTATAATACCATCAACTGACGCGATACATCTCACTTTGACTCTGAAGATGACTACCGTACAGGGGCCGGTTGCTCGAAGCCTGGTTAGCGCTAACCGTTGGTTAAGAGGTATCAAAATGTATAGGTTTCCATGGTATTTAACGCTGGTTAGCACTAACCATGCTTCGAGCAACCCGGGCCAGGTTGTCGAAACGTCAGTCACTGTCAACAACAACAGTCCTATTCAGGATTACGTTCACCCGGACGATCAAACTCAACCTACTTTTCAAACAACAACACACTTGCATGCAATATACTTCAAATCCCTTGTCTTCCCTCAAAGGGGGCCACCATCCAGTTACAATTGCATGAAGAGAAATTAAGCAAGAGCCTGACTTGTGCCTTTCCATACAGCAAATAAGTCTCAATCTACGCATTTTGGGTGATCCTTTAAGGAAGGCTTAACTGTCATAGATCTATCTCAGTTTGTCCAGGTTATATTTGTTGGAATAATTTTTACTTCCATTAAATATAGTCTGAAATGTCACATGTCTTCACCCCCGGGGGGGGGGGTACATCCTTATAAGACGCTAATAGGGATGTGCCGCTGGATGGGGTCGCATTTTCACGACTGGATTGACTATAATGGGGTAGGGGCTCTGAGAGGCCAGCGGCACATACCCTGCAAAAAATTAACCCAAGTATCCCCCCGGGGATCTCTACCCCCTAACCTGTAAGTAGCCTGTGCGACGCTCTCAGATAGTATACAGGGGACGTTGAATGGGGACGTGTTTAAAATGAGCAAAGCAAAAGCCCTGTCTCTCCCCAGCCCCCTGCGCGTTTTTCGCATCTCTTTTTACTGTACAACTGTACCACTATCTTGGAGCCTGGAACAGGCTAACCCATAAGGGGCAAGGGCATACATGCCAACTCTCCCAGATTATCTGGGAGTCTCCCGGATACAACTCCAATCTGCTGGTCTCCTGTATGGGCTACCAAATCTCCCGGATAAAATCGAGTTGAGGTTTTCTGTGGTTTAATTTGGAATTTATCCCATTTTCTCCCCAAATTAGAATTTTCTTTGATTCGTAGTTCGCTTTCTGGGGCATTTTTGCCCGTATTTAATGACAAACAAAGATTATTTCACCTATACAGTCATAAAAGCGAATTGTGATAGTCTCGTGTACGACTTCGTTTAGTGTCCTAAGCCCCTCCCACGTGATAAATTAGGGACTGGATTGACTATTGTGCTTATCAGGGGTTAGGGTCAGGCGGAGGGGTGGTTGTTGATATTCGGGGGGTGGGGGGTAATGCAAAAGAGAAGAGTCTTCAGATTTTAGATTTCCAGAGGTTAACATCCCTGCAAGGGGGAGAGGGACGTTTGAATTCTGAGCATTATAATGTGTAGTTCCAGAAAAAATCCATACCCCCCACGGAGGGCACTTTTGCTTTAAACCCCCAAACCCCTGAAATTTCCAGGGGGTGCTTGTCATACCCCCCACCCCCACCCCCTGGAATTTCTGTAATTTTTCAACATGGTTTAGTACCCTCTGGAAATAATATTTGTGTCAAAAATGTTGTTACACTATATTATTATGTGAAAGATATTGTTTTCTTCTCTTTCATTCATGTTAATAGGGTGTCTAATAATCTCAAGGACGTTCTTAGCTAATAAGTAGCCATAGAAGCGATACCTTACACTAGCTACTTGAGTACAGTCACTACACAAATAATATAATCTGCAAAAGAACCAGTTACATTCAAACCAAACACCACATAAACTATCATTTTGAAACACTGGTAACAATAAAAGAACTGACAGCTTGCTCAACAGAGAAGCTGTAATTTATTAATAACTCACCAATCTTACTCAGACCCCCTGGAAAAAACCTCCATTAGCAACCCCCCACCCCCTCAGAAATTGCCTTGCCCAGCTCCATGGGGGGGAGGGGGTATTGATATTTTCTGGAACTACTCAATGTTGTCCATTGAAGTCACCTACTACTACAAATATGGTAGGTATTTTCTGATTGGCTATCACTTTTCCAAAATAGAAAACCTTTTATTATTGGCTGAATGTGGTAAGGAAAACATCCGGTTTGATGTAGTGTTGACAGGCTAAATGTGACTAATAATAATTATTGCTGTGTGAAATGTGACCTTAGAGCCTCTCTTCACAAAGTGAAGATTTATACCATAAGTAGCATCTGACAAGGAACCTTTTAATTCTGAAACTGCAGTCTTGCTTTAGCTACTTATAACAAAAAAAGGACTACCAGTGCAGTCAAGTAGACCATTAAGCTACAACAAAAGTAATTGCCTATAGAGGAACTGTAGGACATCACGCTCCAGACCACTTACTCAATAAGCATAAACAGACCAGCTTCATAACCTCTGAATGTTAGACTCAGAGTGGCAAAAGTAAGATTTGCTCAGTCAGAGTTTAAATACTCTGTGTGCTACGTAATCTAAGAAAGAAAAAGGGATTAAGAGTGGTTATATTATTCATTCAAAATATTTCCCCGATTCTGATTGGCTAAAAGCACACACATAATTCACCATAACCAGCTACTGATGACCAAATTTGGAAGAATTTTGTGATTAATGAACTGATGAAGTCAAAAGTTCAGCCTTCTTGCAGGTTAACTCCGTTAACCGAGAAGACCTGGGCACGAGGTTGAGTTGTTTTGGTTTTTGAAAACAAAAATGGCGGACATTTCACTCGTTTCGAGCGTAAGAACTGGGGGAAATATTAGCTAAAAACATGGCAAGAACAGTTAAGACAACTCCAAGGGCTGCATGTGCTATTT
>CALNXI010002149.1:66845-86739 GCA_942486025.1 Porites evermanni
TGTGCGTAAGTGCCAAGAACTGCATTTATACTACTTTAAACGCTGTAAAGGCCTTTTGAGAGACAGTTAACAAACTCTGAGTGGAAAATTATCAAATCACAGAGATCTGCCTGGCTCCCAAACAGAGAGCCTGTTCACAGGCTACACCAACACAAACCTTCAAACCGGTGCTGAAACCGATATTATTATTTTTCACAGTCAAACATTTTTATGGTGGTGATTAGCCGTAACGCAATTTACTTTCAGCGTTCTAAAATTTGGTCTAAGAGGAGAATCCAAGTCAATCATCTTCTCCACTATAAGCCAATCCGTTTAGAACAACCTCTGAGTCTCTTAACAGACATTTCTATATAATGGACACCCAAGTTTGTGTCTGCAGTTTATGGCCTTATGCTTTGACCCTTTATAACTAAGATGGACATTGTGCTGGTTCCAAAGTTCGGCCTTAGAGCAAGTTTACTGTAGTATCGAGTTCATAGTGACGTAATGGCTATTTTGGTGCCCGGGCCCGATTTCTCGAAAGTCCCAGTAGCTTTTCCATCCTCGAAGACCCAGGGGCAATTAGCTTTTCAGGCCCAGAAAGCTGTTTTACGTTTGCCGTGTTTGCATTCAAGATCAAAGTTTCAATAATTCAGTCTTAAAATGATACAATGAAGTTACATTTCCGTCCTCTTTTAATGCTTTCCTCGCGTGAGTCATCAAAGATAGGAATTCTATGAAGCCCGATACCTCTTTGGGGATCGGCTGTTCTGCTACAACCGAAAACAACACAGGCGTCGGGCATGATTCCAGAAGAAGATTTCAAGAGAAGTCCGTGTTGCTCGCGAGGGTCGAGCTCCTTCGATGACGTCACAATAACACTTGGACCCATTCTCCACAAAGCTCGGTAGTGGCCGCAAGAACCGCCAAAATTTGAAACTTTGAAAAATTATTAAAAAATAAGGAAAAACGCTGTGACCAAAATTTTTTCGCACAAGTAAGCAAGATGATAAGAAGATTTCGTTCAGCGAAAAAAAAATTGGGGGGTTAGTTGCACTTTAACGAAGCAAAATTGTCTTCTTTGTGAGCTAGGAACTGCGCTACTATTAGTTACTATTGAGCAGGTCACTACCCGATTTCTGTGTTTCTCGGATGAGGACGTTTCTAGTTATCTTCCAACTTAAGTTAACTTTTCTCAATCTTGTTATCGTTCCATTGGAGCAGCGTCGTTTCTATAGCTGAAAAGAGAACTGCGAGACTAAAATCCTGGTTCAGGTTGCGAGGCGTAGAGGTAGCAGTTGAGGGGAAAGGGTGGATGGTTCTTGCGATAGATAACTATGACTATGGCATATTTTGAACGTAAGGGTTGCGTACAGTGAAACCTCGGTTTAAACTGTGTATGATAATGAAAAGGTTTTGAAGGCTAGTGATCAGCGTGATATCGTACGGTTCGTCTCAAGTGCTTGTTCTTTGAGGAGACACTGGCCAGAGTGCTTCAGGCGTGTAAAAAGAACTTTCTGTTCTACTGGCGCAATAGATGTTCTACAGGGCGCAGTTGTTCGAAGGCCGATCGGCGCTTAACCCGCGTTTCTTTTTCTTTTGTTAGAAACATTTCTTTGGATAATTTTCTCAGTTATTTTTAAGAAACTTGTTGGTAAAATGAAGTTTCCACATCTGAGTTCAAATTTCGCACTAACCCTCCTCGCCTGGGTTATCTTAACCCAGTTTTACAACCCGGCCCAGATACTGTTTCTCTGTCACTCTGAACACTGTTGCTCGCCGCTGAGGGACGTTTCGCGAGGAGAAACGTCTGCCGTTCGCAGGCTATTTTAGATGTAATCATTAATTTTTTTTAATATTGGGAATTCCACATGTAGACAATTACTGAAATTTACTATAAAATGCCGGAAACCGTTACTTCTTAACTTCTAATGATATTAAAGAACGACCCAAGACCACATTTTTGTGTTGAATGCCGGGGCATAATGGTTGTGTTTGAACACTGGTTCACTAACACTACACCTCTCAATTTCACACGTTTCAAGGGAATCATCAAAAAAGGAATGTGTGCGGCTCACGTCAATAACTTTTCCAGTAATAGATCTTGTCACGGTTTTCGACGCCATCTTGACGAGTAGGCAAACGCGTGAGAAATTACAGTGATTGTATGAGAATCTAATGTCGAACAATTTCCGTAGAACGGCTGTTCTGAAAAAAATATGATTTGTAAACTAAAGCTTCACCCCTAAGGATTCTCCTGAAAAAATGTGAGGGCGTTACATGAACTAGAAGACCTAGAACCACTTTTTAAAATGTTCTATACATTTGTCTGTAAGAAAGCCCCGGGAAAATTACAGACAAATATATGGAAAATCTAAAGCAAGCCTCTGGAGAAATTTAAGCACAGGTACGCCCCCAAATTTTTTTTGGACAATCCTTTGCTTTGTAGCTTTAGTTTACAATTGATTTTTTTTTTTTTAGAAAAGCCGATTTAGAGAAATTATTCGACATTAGATTCTCATACAAACACTATAATTTCTTACACGTTTGCCTACTCGTCAAGATGGCGTCGAAAACCGTGACAAGGTCTATTGTTGAGTTTATTGATTTCAGTGGGATGTCAATGTAGATTTACTTTGTGGCACAACGGCCGCCAAGCTACACAACTCTGTAGATTTACTCTGTGGCACAACAGCCGCCGAAACTTTTGAAAGATGAACGTTTTGAAAGATGCAGCCAACACAAATCGATAGTAGACCTTCAGTAAATCTTGAAATATGTACGCTTAACGAAGATTCAGCAAACTTTTAAAAGATGAACGCTTTACGAAGACAGAATAGCAGACCTCAGCAAACGCTTGAATGATGAACGTCGAGGACGCACGAATCACCACGTCAGTTAGTTCGTCAAAGTGAGGAAAAACGTAAGCAAGCGCCTCAAAGCGAGGCAAACGTGAGTCGACAACGACGACAAATGCAATCTCGAAAAAATCTTCCTTATTAATTGCACAGGACACCCAATAATGCAGAGAATACCCAACACAAATAAGGGGTTGCGTTCTCGATCGTACCTCGAACGCAACAAAGAAAACGGGCGTAAAAAAAATCAGTTTTTGATTTTGACACCGTTTAATAAAGGTCAGAGCCAAGGGAACTGTACCCACCTTGAACTCAGTTCTTAGAAACGCGGGATATTTGACAATCATTCTCAGAAGCTATATGTAAAGTAAGCCTTTTTGACTGGTTTATAACATCATCATTTGAGGTCAATCATGTGACAACTAATACGCCTAATGCACAAAAAAGAGTTCAAATGTATTCAAGAAGTCTCTCTTTCATTTAGAGATATAACACACACAGAGTGGAGCTAAAAACCTTTAATTTTATTCCTAATCGGGTTATTACAACAAACATAACGCATCAGTCAATAGGCCGATTCCGAGTTCCCCGACCCCCGGGCCTCTGCATCAAAACGAGGTTAAGTGCTCAGCCTTTGATATGGAAATGATTTTTTATTCTCACGCAAATAAAACTCATTTTCAAAAGAAAGGTTGTGCACTTGGACAATTAATTCCAAATGAACGGATGAAGATACAGTAAATGAGTGGCAATCAGTGTGTAAATTAATGAATAGTGTGTGTAAATTAATAAAACTAAAATTATGGCAAACATATATGTTTGCCGTAATTTTAGTTTTTGTAATAGTGTTACAAACGACAAATATTGTAATTAGAGGACAGGTAAACTTCTGTGACAAGGAAACTATTCAATTCTTCTTGACTACTTATAGCTGTTAATAATATTCTCGTTCAGGCTGATTTTAAAGGAAGAAAGAGAGACTGAGTTACCAATGTCATCATCTGAGGAAGGAGCCTGATAACGTACACAAAATTGTCTAGTCATTTGTACTAAAGAAGGGTAACTTAAAAAGCATCAGCATTTCTAGTATTGTTATGGGTCTGATTATTAAGAGGAAAAGTATTTCTAAACCTAATGGATAAAAGTGAGTGTTTATAAGAATACATAAATTCGCCTAATTGTAGTAAACGAACATCATGAAGTTTTAGCATACGATACTCCTTGAGGATGGGATATAACATGAGTGCCCTGAGCAGGCTCTGAGCAACGCTTACTGAAGACTGGTTTCTCTGTCTGTGAGAGATTACGTACTGCATGCCGACTGTGTGAGCGTTTCCAAAGGTTCAATTTTGGGCCCTTAAGCAGTGTATATAGGGACTGAAGACTTTTTCTAACCGTCGAAGCAGAAAATACTGTAATGAAGAAGCCGCCAGTTCATGATAATCAATCTAACCACGTTTGTAGCACTCGTAGAGAAAAAGCAAGAATAAGAAAATAATGGCGAGTTTCAACGGTGGCCAACTAGCTTTGGCGTACTTTTATGAACCCGTCGTCGCTGTGAAGTGGTTCCTCTTTTTCATACTCGTAATAAGCCTACTGTTTTCAAATTGACCTCGTCGTAAAAAAATGAGCCTTCTCGCCAGAAATACATCTTGTTCGCGGAAGCACGCCTTCTCCATAGGATAAAAGGTGTATTTCGAAGACGGAGGCATGTTTCTACGGAAAAGGCCAATTTCTACTGAGCGGGTTCATTCCTATAGAGCAGGGCACCATGGCTCTCTCCTTACGCCCTGCTACAGATAAGGTTTATTTCCTACGGAAGAGATTCATTTCTATTGAGGAAGCGTGTTTCTAAGGGGGAATTCATTTCTTCAAAGAAGGCGTACTTCTACTGACGACGTGTATTTCTGGGGAGAAGGCTCATTTGTACGGACGAGGTCAATTAAAGTATAATAGGCTTATTACGTGTATGAACTAGAGGAACAACTGCTCAGCGAAAATGAGTTTTAATGTACAGACAGCTTTGCATTAAATTGCAAAGTGCACTGTGACGTAAAGAACAGTTTTGATTCCGCAATATACAGATGAGCTATTTTAGAGAGTTTCCGTGGATTTATTCCGCGGAATGACACCGGCTTAGCTTTGTGCCGAGGATTACAGATGTTTGATTTGACGATGGTTCTGCCCTCTCTTTTTTTCCTTGTGTGTTTATGACGCGCTTAAGACAGACACTGTACACTGAGGCCCCTTCAGTGCCTCTATAAATAACGGGGCTTGATTGTACTGTAAAAAGCGCTCACAGAACAAATCTAATGCCTTTTCCACCCATTTCCAACCGCCTGAAACCTTGTCAACAGAGAAAATGCGATGACTGGGAACAGTGACAGTCTCGGATTCAAAATCAAACTTTGCCAAAATACTAGCGGCCTTGATGTCCATCATGCCTTTTTGGACGTGACTTCCATGAACCATTACGAAATCGTGGATGTTTGTGGACTGTAGCACCGTAAAGAAGTTCCGCTCTGGACAAGTTAAGAGACAGGGGCGGACTAAAACCTTAAACCTACCATTATCGCTTGCATTTGCTGTTAACACATTTACAGCGGTAATAACACAGAGAGAAAACCCCGCTTTAAGTTGACCACTCTCTTTTCCTGGTGAATTGAACAAAGGCCGCAACGGTTCGCATTTTTTGTTGGCTTCAAGAATAGAGTTACAAACTGTAGAATGAACAGCTTTCGCAGCACCAAGACACTGCTTGCTACAGTACCTTGAAACATAGCAAATAGGGCATTCGTTCAAACCTCCATCTAAGACATCTGAAGGCAGATCCTTCCAGCAACCAGAGCACACTTTTGGTGGAGATTCCTGTAACAGGTTGTCGGGAACATCCAGAAATCTGTTGTCTGAAAGTAAGGGGTTGTTAAACTCACTGGCAAAGACAGCTATGTCAAATTTCGTTAACTTGAGAAAATTGAATACGTAAAAGATGATGGGAAATTCCCGGGTCCTCTTAAAAAACTGTTTCCATTTCTTCTCCAAAGGAAAAATTTCATTTGCACCAGCGGGAAAAACATCGGGGCCCAAATTTTTCTGGAATTCACATTTGTCGACCAAAACATTCTCTTTACCATTAAACATGATACGAAGTCCTCCACAGTAATTGTTTTGAAGCACGCTTTCTTTGCATGTTAATTTGCTTCCAGCACAACACAAAATTCCCCAGCATAAATTTCTGAATATGAAGTTTTCTTCTATTGATGCGTTTGCGTTTCGCAAAAAAATTCCGTGACGTTTATTAAAAATCAACCTGTTTTTCAGTAATACTCCGTTACATCCTCCAGTGGCCACAATACCCGAGAGAAAGCTGGAACAAATTTCGTTCTTCTCCATGTAAAAACGGGCTGGAGAATTTATAAAAACACCATAAATATTGAGAGAAATTCTACTGTTAAAAATACTTATGTGGCTATCAGTTGTACCTCCTTGAATTTCAAGCCCAGGCCCCAAACAACTTGTTATACAGCACGATCTCACTGAGACGATCATTTGTTTAAGCTGATGTGACTTCACCATTATACCTGAACTAACAGAACCATCGATAAAACAGTGCTCCATCACTAATGAATTAACATCATAAGCTTCCACCATGGCACTAAGCTTGGGTTCTCTACCGGCGTTCACTTCCGTATTAACTTGATGCGATCTTCCTAACTTTACCGAAAGAAGCTGATCGCCGACCGAATGTAAAGGATTCTCGAAATGAACATTTTCAAATAGAAAAGAGCCATTAGAGAAAGAGAACCCTTTGCTAGAGGTAAGCATCGCGAAATTTCCAGGAAGACAAACAAAATAATAACGTCCCCCTAAAATAGCCATGTCTTTGAAATTATACCTCCCACCAGCTAGAATGACAGTAAACGGATCACTTGAAACCTGGCTTCCAGAGAATTCACTCTCTAGTTCTTTCAGCTGGTTAACGTGGTTGACGAATTTGTATTCAATTCGATCAAGCAGGCCTGCAACGGTATTGAACGTACGTTTTAACTTCCGAATATCATCTGGTTTGGAATGTGCAAACTTGAAATGGAGTACTGCCGCTGCTGCTTGAGCTCTGCTGGTGAACTCTGTTCTTCCAGTTTCAACCAGTTTACACAGTGCGTATGCCTTCCAGTAGTAACCAGGGTAATGCTCATTGTCTACGTAAATAGAAGCATTGAAGTCGCCAACAGCCGCTTCAATGTTTCCCAATTTAAAATTTGCACTGCCACGGTTACAAAACATTTTCCCAAGAGAACGAGGCCTCGGTTCATTTACTCCAATTGACAGTTTAATAATTTCAGAGTATAAGTCAAAAGAGGTTTGAAAATCGCCCCTGGCGAAAGCGGCGCTTGCCTTTGGCTCTATTACTTCAATCCCTTCTAACAGTTTGTTGTTTTGACTGTTGTCTCCTCGGCAGTCTGTTTCATGAGTAACATTTTCAGTAGGTCCCTTTACCTTTTGAGCAAGGAGACCCGGATCCAGGAAGGGCAATAAGATCCTTGTTACTTTCATTAGCTCGTCGGCTTTGTAAAAACAAATGGGCTCTTTCACAGCGCACAAAATGTCTAAAACCAACTGTTGTAAGCGGTATCCTTCACTGTTCATTCCCAAAGAATAGCAAAAGAAGGCTGCTTCGCAGGATAACCTGGCAGTTTCTTCAGTGCGGAGATAGTCAGGGTTTAAGAAAACTTTTCTCCACAGAGTGTTAAGTAGGAAAAATGCATTCAATGAAAGCTTTTTCCATCGTCGAACCTCGAGTTTGGCCTCATTTAAACTTAAGTTGATGGCCGGATGCATATGAGCTATGCCACTTGGTGCATTAGCTATCCGAGAATGCAGTCTCTTGTGCAAATCGCAAAGGAAGTCCGTCCCCCCAACACAATTGAGGAATGCATGGTGCAACATTCTTATAGCAGAAGAAACAACCTCATCATTTTGGCCTTCTACATCATAATATTGTTTCAACGTCTCTTGAACAAGCCGATGGATACTTAAGCTGTCATCGGACTTGCGCTTGAACAGCGAAAACCTAAGCAACAAATCAACAATTTGTTTTGCCCCGATTGGCATTTTCAAGCGGTGCTTCAGGTACTTATGTTCAATCTCTGGAGCGCCCACATTTAAGATTTCTATAGGAATATCGTCTGGGAACAGATAAGTGGCAATTTGCATGAAGAAAGCAGACGCCTTTCCGAGTCCTTCATCTTTTTCGACATTTTCTATATAACTGAAATTGAGAAGCCATGTAGTTTGCACCGCAAGACGCTCCTCACTATAGATCTCTGAACATGGTTTAGCGCTTTTTCTTTCCAACAGGGTGGACATTTGAGAACGATACTGCTCAAGGTATGACTGAATTGGGCACTTTAATGCTTTTATGTAAGCAGCGGCTTGCTCTAAAGCCAAAGGTAATCCACCGAGCTCATGGGCAAGTTGTTCTACATCTTGCTCTTGATCGTCACTGCAGGATTCTAATCCGGTGCGTTTCTTTAGGAATTCTGTTGATTCTTCGAGAGTAAAAGCATTCAACTCAAGACAGTTTTCAGGAGGAAGATCTAGGTCCTCACACAACGCTTCAGAACTTCTACGGGAAGTAACAAGAATGTCACCTGTAGTTTTGTTTTTCCACTGGCCAAAAAACATTTTTCGTGCGCAGGAGCTTAGTTTCTTTTGATCCATGTTGTCTACAATTAAAAGCCACTTTTCTCTTCGATTACCCAGCCACGAAAGAGTTTCAGTTATTAATTGATTAAACTGTGTCGTCTCGTCGTACTTGTTAGGTTGGGTCTTGTGTACATACTCTCTATGGATTTCTTGAAGAGACACTCGCAACAAGTCATCACTTTCTCCATTTATCACGACAACACCTCCAGGGTAACGATCCAGATTGCGCCAAGCATATTCGAAAGCAAGAGACGACTTTCCACAGCCTCCGAGTCCGCAAATACCATGAACTTTAGCCTTTCTCTTACCGCTACTAAGACCAGCTCCTGTGGTGTTAACTTCTTCAAAAACTTTGTCCAATGATTCCAACTCTTTTTTCCGGCCTGTAAAATACTCATTTCTGTCCAGCGCTCCAAAGAACGATGGAGGGTTGACACTTTCTTGACGTCTCGCTAGTCTGCAACTAAGATCTTCTACCTTTTGTTCCAAGGTTTCCACCTTGTGTTCTACTTGTTCAACTTTCTGGGGAAGTTGGAGCAGCTGTTGGAGGTTTTGCTGCACCTCGTAGAGCTGTGATTTTAACAGGTCGCTCTGCTCTTTGTACTGGCAAACAAAATGATCCAAATTGCAGGAAAGTTGCAACACTTCATTTTGAACCAAGCTTAATAGGGAAGGATCTACTGGAGAGTTACCACAGAACGTTACGCCTGTAAACAGAACATTTTAACAACTTAAATAACGTTACTTGGAAAAACTCAGCTAAAAAGTGGTATTTAGTTTTACAATCTTAAATGTGCCCAAGGGTTAAAATATTTGCCCAAGCCATCCATACGGCACGAGGAATTCTCAGATGACTTCTCGCTTCAAAAGTTATTTCATTTTAGCACTCTTCAGATTCATTAAGCTATTCCTCTTTCTGAAACGGCTTCAACGGGCCTTGTTTAACAGATGACAGAAAAAAATTTGCACCTCTAATATTTTCAAGTTACCTCCATTTTTCACATCAAATGCAGACGCTGAATTTCTGGCTTAACTTTCTTTATGCAAATACGTGAAAGTTTCAACGTCCGATGAAAATATCATACAATCTTAAATGTTAGGCTTAACGGCTCAGGACTAGTGTCTTTTACCAATAGTGGCAACCACAAGACTCGATTTCTGTGTGTGTGAGGAGTAAGGTTTGCATCCTACTCCCAAAAAGGCTGGTAATCGAGCTTAAGGAATAATATGAGGACACGAAAAAATTGTCACAAAAAATCCTTTTTAGGCGACGCTAAAGCAGACAACTTCTAACAGATAACTAAGAGGGCTACTAGGGTAACGGTTGCAGGGATCAGGCTCGTTTTCAGGCTCCTTGTCTCCTCAAAGAGTAAGAGCAGGGGTGGTGCAGTGGTGAGAGGTAGGTACTTTAAGTAGGGTTATTAAAGTGTATCAGGAATGCATTTAAAATGATGTATTAACATGTGGTGAGAGCACTCGCTTCCCAACTATAGACCACTGCAAAAAATACCATAATATTCTCAAATTGAAACGACAATTTTCAGAACATTATGGTATTTTTCACAATAGCCTATCTGGCCCAGGTTTGAATCCGGGTGTAAACGTCGTATGTGGGTTGACTTTGTTCTTGGTTCTCGCCCTTGCTTCGAGAGGTTTCTCTCAGGGTACTCAAGTCTCCCCCCCNNNNCCCCCCCCCCCCCCCTCATAAAAAACCAACACTTCCAAATTCCAATTCGATCTGGAATGCACAAGGAACACTCCTACGTGCACAGTGGGTAAACAAATTACAAATTGCAATCAACAATTTTCTTCTTTTAAAAAAAGCAATGGAAAAGAGGGGATTTTATGTTTTTACAAAAAAGTTGCGACTTTAAGAAAATACTTAAAGATATAATTAAACTACCTTTGTTCTCCCAGTCATTCAGCTCGTATAGGATTTTGGTTTCACCTGCTGGGGGCAGACCAAGGGACTGGACAAGTTGCTGCATCTCCTTAAAACTACTCTGAAACTTAACTGCATCCCAGTCTGTAAATTTACAGTGGGCCCACTCATTTCTTACATGTTCTCTTACTGTCTTAGCTGATGACTGTATTGCAGGTGGAAAAACAGGTACTTCACCAAGTAGTAGAAGAACAGCAGACCCATCACATTCACCATCAAATGCACTGAACTTGGCCATGAATGGCTGAAGGTAGAGCTTGGCAAAGTCAACATGACTTGATACCTTATAGTCAAATTTCGAAAAGTCAAACTTGAAAGGAGTGAGTTTGTGACTGCTGTTACTATTGATGTTTTCATATTTCAGGTGTTTGGGATGATTCTTGAGAAACCCAGGTGGAGTTTGGATGTGAATGTTATGGCTGGACTTCAAGCTCTGGTACTCTGCCTGTAAAGACTGTTCTACAAATGGTCGAATATGAGGCACCAGCTTGTTGAAAGCAATACCAATAACCACCCATCTCTTTTGATCTTCTGATATATTCATGGCATCTCCTAAAGAGTATCTATTGAAAACAAATGTTTTACATTTTAAGGTCAATGTAAATTCCCTCTCTGACAATTTTTTCTATTGATCCCCACTTACTCATCACCCCCTTTGTGTAGCCTGCTACTAATTTTAATAAAACAGACATTTTTCAACCACACTGGCCATCTTTTAACAACAGGATTGATTACTTGATTTTGCTAAATGGGCTTTGAAAGGAGTCGTCATTAATTACTGAGGGGAAGGGGGCTGAAAAAATTTTAAAATAAGGGCCCAGAAATGTGGCCCTTCCTAAAATTTTTGTCTAAAACATCTTGACCCTCCCCAAACCATCAGCCCAAAATATTATGACTCCCCCCTGCCTTTGAGATAGCTTCCTTTCAATTGGTCAATTAACTCTGTTATAGGAATCAATCTTGACACACAAGTGTTCAATAGCCCCACTCTATGGACACTCGCTTAGTACAGACACTCTCATAAAAGGGCAGTTTCATTTGCCCTGATAATTTAACATTTTTAACACGGACACCTGGATAAGACACTATGGCATATCCCTTAGGTGTCTACATGAACCGGGTTCCACAGTATCTCTGTTACCATATTGTCACAATGGGAATCGTCTTTTGCAGTCATCCTCATGGCGGAGATTAAAGCAAATTTTATTAGGCAAAGCAATACCAAGATAATTATGAATAGGAAATATCTTTCAATGATGTTTTCTCCCTTTTAAAAGGACAATAATAATTGAAAAAAGGGAGTCTATTAATTGAACAACCCCGTGATAAAAATATCACGGCCAAAATATCAGAGGACAAAATCAGTAACTTACTTTTTAAATAGAGATGAGAGATTCACAAAAGAATCCATCTTGGTCCATCATGGACTCATCAAAACCCACTACAAGCCGACTGAAACCTTTCAGCACACACACTTTACCTTTTGCCACCCTCCAGGCATTACAGTGCGACTACACAAACCGAGGCCACCCAGACAAAATTTCGAGACACATTTTGAAATTACCCAATCACAAGTGGAGATCTAAACAATGAAATTGCGCATAATTGTACTCAGAGCCAGCCCAAAATATGTTACGAACCATTTTTCTAAAGGATATAAAAAATAAGGAATTGTGATGTTTGTGTAAATCAAGCTGAAAATGTTTTAACAACGTCTGGATTTGCCGGAATCAAAGCCAGTAGTAAAGAAATTTTGAGCAATTCGAATTACAGACGACAGCTGCTCATTTCACGGCAAAGCGACAGGGGCATAACCAGGATTTTTTCAGAGGTATGCACAATTTTTCAAATCTCCTTCTCTCTCCCAAATCAACAATCTTTGCCTTAGGCTAGGCTAGGCTTTTGTACAAAATGCTCGTATTTTTTTTCCCAGGCATTTTTGTAAGGCAAACGCATAAAGCATTATTCAAACATTTTCGTGGCATTTGCCCGGGAAATCGAAGTTTTCTTCAGGGAAAATAAATATTAAAAATTTTTTTTCACAGAAAGTGAAGAGTCAAAATTAAAATAAATGTCAAATACATTTAATCCCAATACAGCTGTTTTCTAGAATTGTGTACTCAGTACTCAGTACTAAAACTATAACGTATATATGTTGTTTCTATACTATTAATTTTATGCATTTTTGTTACTAGCATTAAAATTAATTTTTAAAAAGACCTGTACATGATGAGCACTATTGAGCATTTTAGTGACCTTTTAGGGGGAGAGGCATCTTAGTGGAAACAACGGAGCATTATGGTGGAGCATTTTATTGAAGAAACAAGCGCATAATGAACAAAAGCCTATAGTAAGCTTAAGCATTTTTGCTGTATAGGAACTGACTTGCATAATTTTGTATAAGGTATCGTCACCTTTTTGGGTAATTCATTGACTAAAGCAATCAATGTCTTATTATAAATTAAGCCAATAAGGTAGGTAGTATCTCAGACAGGCATAGCTACGTCCCTGAGCGAGTGAATCACAGTGTCGCTGATTTGCAAGCGCTATCAACAAAGATATGGGGCTGGTTAAAATTGTAATGCAAGTGGTAGTATCAACAAAGACCCGCTCAAAAATGAAGACCCACTCAAAAACGAAGACCTCAAAATTGAAGACCCACGCGAAAACCCAATTGATGCGTAAAGTCTTAAAAAGACCCAACGATCTAAGAGAAAATAGAGGGTCTGTGAAGCAAAGTATTATCAGTTGGGTATTCCTTATTTAGTTATTATAGGAAATTAATGATACACTTCATAAAATGTGGAATTTTACATCCAGTGTATGATCATTGACGGTAAGCTAGATTATTAAGTTCACTTACCTATTAACTATTGTGTGGTCTTGTGTGATTTAATGGTGTTTGATTTGATTGATCCCGGTCATTTGTCTTTTCAAGACTTTATGCATCGATTAGGGTTTTGCGTGGGACATCGTTTCAGAGGGGGTCTTTGGTTTTGACGGGGTCTTCGTTTTCAAGTGGGTCTTCATTTTCAAGGGGGTCTTTGGTCTTCATTTTTGATACTACCATTTGCATTACATGTAACCAGCCCCATATCTTTGTTGATAGCATTTGCAAAACAGTGACACTGTAATTCACTCACTGAGTGCCATTTGCTGTGAAATGAGCAGTCATTGTCTGTAGTTTGGATTACCCAAAATTTCCTTCCTGCTGGCTTTGATTCCGGCAAACCCAGACGTTGTTGAAACATTTTCAGCTTGATTTACACAAACGCCATGATTCCTTATTTTTTGTTCTTTAGAAAAATGGTTTGCAGTGTATAAGTTGAACTGGCTCTGAGTACAAAAGTATGGGCAATTTAGGAAATCGGTCAGTATGTATCCTAGATCCTCGCCCGAATTTCACCCTCCCAAACTCAGAGCCCAAAAAATCTTAACCCTCCCCCCAACATTTGCCAGTCCTCTTACCCAATAATAATGAGCCACTCCCTTAGTTCAAAATACCAGCACACTTAAACTCAAGTCTGTACATCCCACATACCAGCACAAAACCGAAAAGGATTAAAAGTAGGCTTAAGTGTCTCATAGCCCTGGTCATACATTTTGACCTGTGAAATATGACCTGTCCAGTTATAGCTACACAGGAAAAATTAATCACCTACCCCAAGCCTTTCAATGCATGAAACGTATCTCGAGTTTGAGTGATCCCTGAAGGGAGGCCTAACTTACATTTTATTGTGTTTTAATATGAAGTAACAGTAAGATTTGTGTAAGTTTTTTATAGTTTTGATTTGTCAGAATAATTTTTGTTTCTGTTTAAATATTAAAAAATACCTTTTCCCTTGTGTAAATTATGAATACAGACTGTCCTCAATTCAATTCAATTCAATTCTTTATTCACACTATATAAGATATTTACAAAAGTGTACATCAAGTAGGAAAATAAAGTAGCTACAAATAATAATTAACTAAAAGACATTAAGTTCATTTGTGTACGGTGTCAAAAGTAGCAAAAGCTTTCTTGTTGGACACCGTCATGTTGAAATAATTGGCAGCAGTAAAGAGAGGAATAAAATCTCAAATAATATCAGTGATAGAACATATAATCAAGGTCAGATTTGGTTGGTTAGAAGACAGGACTTAATCCATTCTTTCTTAAACTTATGATATAGCAGACACTTGAGACCAGGCGGTACAGTCTCCCAGATTTTTGGAGCAGAGAATTTAAAGGACATCTTACCTAAGTTGGTGGATACTCTTGGCCTAAAATAGTTCAGATTACTGACAAATCTTGTATTATGATTGTGTATACGCGGTGCTGGAGTCAGGACATCAAGGAAAATATCTGGAATGCTATCAGTCTCATTTCTCATTCTATGTATAAAGGAACATATTTTTAATTTATATATATTATCTAATTTAAGGATTGTTAGGAGTTTGAAATAGGGAGCAGCACAGATATAGTTTAGATAGCAGTATTTCATGATTTACTGTGTCAAATGCCTTTGATAGGTCGAGAAATAAACCACATGTTATTTGACCTTTGTCAGTAGCTAGCTTCAGATTGTCAGTAATTTCAAGAATAGCTTGTTCAGTGGAATATCCTTTCCTAAAATATCTATGAACGAATATAACTGATTATAGACTTGACGCTCGAGTACTTTACTAAAAGGTGAGAGAGTTGCTATGGGCCGATAGTTGTTAGGGTCTGTAGCATCACCACCCTTATACACTAGGGAAATTTGTGAGACTTTTTAAATATCAGGAACAATTCCAGTTTCAATAGACTGGTTATAGATATATGTTAAAGGTATTGACAATGGCTGGGCAGCTATTTTAATTAATTTATTAGGAATATCTAAGGATGACTTATGATCATTTAAACCTTTAAGTAGTGAACATACTTGGGTTTCAGTAACACAGGACATAACAAAGCTAGCTACTGGAGTTGATCTTATGAATTGGGTCGGACTTCCATCACAATTTTCAATTCTTTTGGCCAGGTTTTGACCCACATTGACAAAATGCTTATTAAATTGATAGGCAATCTCAGCCTTATTAGTGTAAGCTCTATTATTACCTTTAATTTTTGAGATGGGGGTTTGTCCCTTTGAGTTGCACTTAACTAGTATAGCATACCAATCAATTTCCAAGATGCCTTCAGGTTGTTTTTACATAAGTCAAAGTGTTATGAAAAGTAGTACTTTTTGCAAATGTTCTTAAGCCAATTCAGTTTGTTAGCATACTTTTTATATTCTGTCACCTTAATTGGATTGTTAGCAAGAAAGTGTGTTTTGCATAATTTATGCTTAGTTTTGATTGATTTAAGAATACCATTAGTTATCCACGGCTTAGTACATAATTTCTGTTTCTTTTGGGACAATTGCCTAATTGGTGCATGTTTATCTGCAATTGATTTTATCAGGTCAGTTATTTTAGTAGCTGTCTCATGCAGATCATTATTATAGATAGCATTCCAGTAGGCTCGATTTCCGCCGTCTCCCGGGTCGGGTCTTTGATCCTCCCCGAAGAGAGACGGCTGGACGCGTGACCCATTGACCTTGTCTGTGACGTAATTGGAAAATTGATAATTTAGACGTCTCCGATATCACTGGAAGTGAAACCGGTCTCTAATTTTCTTATTTATTTGGCTCAAAATTGAATCAAGCACTCCATTACCCACCCAAATGACTTTCGAAATAGTTTTTTCGGTAAATTTCCATACATTGTGAAAAAGATTCTTCGGTACATTTCTGTACACGGCGACATGTAGTTAATTTTCTTTGAACTTTGATTATTGGTTGCGTCTTCTGTGAGTCCGAACTAACTGATTCTTGGAAGCGGACCAAATTAAATGGAAAAGTTTCTGATTTACCAGACAGTATTTCCAGCATATTGAATGTTCCTCTGTCAAATATATATGTGGACGGTAACATCTGTAACGAACGCAGTTATCGAGACGTAAAGCGCCTTGAAAAGATCCTTGAAGATGCAAAATTTCTCCAACCACAATCATTAAAAGAAAGGTTTGCAACAAACAATCGAACAAAACGTTGTGTTCCTTCCGACTCTAGAATCTTGCCTAGTGTCTCCGGGACGTCGAAATCGCTTCGCCATGCGATGGATCAAGTAAGGACTTTCTGTTATGATGTGATAATTTCTGCGACAATCTTTGCCAGACGAAAATCTGCAGGCGGTAACATGATTGGCTTAAACCAACAAAGGAAATCGCACGCGTCCAGCCGCTCTTTCGGGGGATGAGTGCGGGCTCATTTTTTCCGAACAGCGGCTGGTAATCGAGCCTAGCATTCCAGTTGACTGCATTGATATCCTGTAAGTAAGATTCTTGATCAAAATTGCTGTAATCTCGATAATACTTAATAGGGTTGTGTTTCTTGACTGGTATATTTTTAACACAGACAACTGGGAGGTGATCAGAAATATCCACCATTACAATCCCAGAGACAATTTTGGATGTACTGTTGGTATAGATATGATCAATTAATGTAGCTGAATGATAGGTCAGACTTGTTGGTTTAGTAATAATTGGTAATAAATTATTGGAATACAGCATGTCAAGGTAAACCTCTGTAGGTGGGTGACTATCACATTTAAAAAAGTCTACATTCATATCACCAAGGATGTACAATTGGTACTTGTTTGGGTTAAATAGTTTCATTGTTTCGTCAAGTTTCCCATTAAATTCATCAATATTTGCACCTGGATGTTTGTAGATACAGCCAACCAAGATGGGTTTTTGGTTTTTGGGAGCAGCTATTTCAACCCAAACAGATTCCACAAGAGGCATATCCAAAGTTATATCTGACCTTGGAAATGATGTTAAAGCTTTACTGACATAAAGGGCAACCCCTCCCGCTGGGGTGGGAGAATCAGCTTGGTAGATGTTATAGTTAATCAACTCAGTATTAAAAGTGGTATTTGCATTTAGCCTGGTTTCAGAAACTCCTAATACATCAGGCTGTTCACTTAAAGAATATAGCATATCTTCAAGCAAGCCAATATTTTTTGACAGGCTTCTAGTATTACAATGAAGTAGTAATCAGTTATTAATTATTAATATATGATCAGGGTCAGCATCATCAGATTTATCAGGGTTGGGTAGCAAATTATATAAATCTAAATCTTTTAAATTATCTATCTGCAAGTGACAGGATCCATCTAGAATATGAAATTCTCTGTCATCCAGGTCATGAAAAGGTAAAGCTTGCAGGCTATTTTGGGGATGATTGAGGTTGAATATGTATGTGTCTGTAGGTTAAAATTATATTATTATAGGGCACACAAGTGTAGGGAAGAAAAAAAGAATTACGAGTTATTGCTTATCTGTTCGATGTAGTCTTCAAATTCCTCGTGTGTAGCAAAAGATTTGGTTTGTGAAGAATCTTGAGCCTTCAGCATGATCTTCCCATTTGCAGTCCATAGGTATTTGTAATTGTTCTTTCGCTTGCAGTCATTGATACGGCCAAAGAGTTGTTTGCGATAACCTGTGAGAGATTCATTGATGTGGATTTTATTGTTGCTTGTAGCAGCGAGACCCATTGCGGCTCGTACGGACGGCAAGTTGCTAATATTCTTTCCAATTAGATTCCTGCGTTTCTTGTACCTTTTTTCTCTTTTATCTCTATGTACAAACGTGACAATCAACCGATGCTTCACATTCTTGGTGTCCGGAAGTCGGTGAGCTGCTGCTAGGTGAGCGTCTTCAACATTTACATCGATTAANGGTAGATGTTATAGTTAATCAACTCAGTATTAAAAGTGGTATTTGCATTTAGCCTGGTTTCAGAAACTCCTAATACATCAGGCTGTTCACTTAAAGAATATAGCATATCTTCAAGCAAGCCAATATTTTTTGACAGGCTTCTAGTATTACAATGAAGTAGTAATCAGTTATTAATTATTAATATATGATCAGGGTCAGCATCATCAGATTTATCAGGGTTGGGTAGCAAATTATATAAATCTAAATCTTTTAAATTATCTATCTGCAAGTGACAGGATCCATCTAGAATATGAAATTCTCTGTCATCCAGGTCATGAAAAGGTAAAGCTTGCAGGCTATTTTGGGGATGATTGAGGTTGAATATGTATGTGTCTGTAGGTTAAAATTATATTATTATAGGGCACACAAGTGTAGGGAAGAAAAAAAGAATTACGAGTTATTGCTTATCTGTTCGATGTAGTCTTCAAATTCCTCGTGTGTAGCAAAAGATTTGGTTTGTGAAGAATCTTGAGCCTTCAGCATGATCTTCCCATTTGCAGTCCATAGGTATTTGTAATTGTTCTTTCGCTTGCAGTCATTGATACGGCCAAAGAGTTGTTTGCGATAACCTGTGAGAGATTCATTGATGTGGATTTTATTGTTGCTTGTAGCAGCGAGACCCATTGCGGCTCGTACGGACGGCAAGTTGCTAATATTCTTTCCAATTAGATTCCTGCGTTTCTTGTACCTTTTTTCTCTTTTATCTCTATGTACAAACGTGACAATCAACCGATGCTTCACATTCTTGGTGTCCGGAAGTCGGTGAGCTGCTGCTAGGTGAGCGTCTTCAACATTTACATCGATTAAAGTACCAATCTCTTTGATAAGCTGCTTTGGATTTTCCTCCGGCAGTGTTGGAATGCCCGTTATTTCCAGACAGTCTCTTCGAGAGTATTGTTGGGCTTCGTCAATTGCACATTCAATTCTGCAGACTGCCTGCTCCACACGGTTCGCTCGCTCGGCCAAGCTGTCGGCGATCTTTGTCAGCTCAGCATCCTTTTTCCCCAGCGTGTTTGTCGTTTGGTTCAATGACTTGAGCGTTTTTAGAACAGACTCGTACTTTTCCGATATAAAGGACTGAGATTTCTCTATCCCGTCAACACGTGCTGTCAAGGTCTTAATGCAAGAGTTATATTTGATATTTCATTCCTTCGAAGACTGTTTATATACTTGTAGCTATAGTGCTTTTTCTGTCATTAAACGATAGTTAAGCGCAAAGATTATAAAATGGCCACTATATGCTTGACGATGCTTCCCAGCTCATACTTGATCTGATTTAGAGCAGAATTCCTTCCAAGTGTCCAAAATGGCGAACCATAAGTAGTCTAGAAGAAGGCTTAATTTTTCATATTTTTGTGATCAACACTCTGAATAGCAGGCCAGTTTTATCTAAACTACAATTGCAGAAAAACTTCACACAGGGAGACATAAGAGCATAAACACAAGTAAAAATAACATAAACCTACCTGTTACATTGGTAACAAAGTGCTTCCAAAAAGGGTGACAATTTCCCACGGGCGTAGAGGGCACCCGATTCACGCAACCCCTATGGGTGATACCCGCTGAAAATGCACCAAATTACGCGGGCATCACCCGCTGAATTACGTACTATAGTACGGGCAATAT